>CABHPQ010167606.1:9016-48881 GCA_902168405.1 Peromyscus aztecus | reverse complement strand
GGTCATTGTGGAGTGTTTTGTAAAAGCACAAAATATTTTAAAACTGGAAAGTTGAAAATAAATATGCAACAAGCACATAAAGACACTGGGTGCTACATGAAATGCCCTAAGGTGTATTTATACATAAAAACACAAACCACAGAATAGTATCCAAAAATTTCATCCATTTTAATAGCCTGTTTAATAATCAATCTTTGCAACCTTGAGATTAGCTGACTGGACCATTATTCCACATCAAATTAGAATTGCAAGATTCACCCATAAATAACAGGATGATAGAATTCTTTTTTTTTTTTTTTACTTTGGTAAGACCAGAAATATAAGAGCAAACAGAAATACAATTCTAAGTGATTTAAATAAGATGCCTTAGGAAGACACAGGGAAGTCAAATAAAATGCATTGTGGTGTGGGTTAAGCAAAGTAATGTCTAAATAGTGAATACATATGAATTGGAAAGCATGTTAATGGACAGTCATTTAGATGGGTAGAAATCAATTGGTTCATGTCAGGAGATTATCATCTTGGGCTACTAAATAATGACCTGAATTTAAAGTCAATTATCTTCCAAATTTTGAATATGGAATACTTTAAAATATTAGGAAATATGGTATATAAATCCCTTAGATTGTCCTGACTAATACTTTTACTAAAATTTGGAAAAGTATCCTAAACCATTACTGGGTAGCTTTGTTGTTGATTTGAGGATTCAAGGCAGTGATGGGAGGAAAAATATTTAAACAACTTTATGGATCTTTGCTGTATGCTGATAATTTCACAAAAATAAATTTTTAAATTAATCACAATATGAAAGTCAAATCAGAAAGGAGAGACATTTAACTAAAAAGTAAATATTTTTTATATATGGGTAGAATATGACTTTTTGATGTGTTATTCAATTTGTTAATAAAAATAACTTTTCCACTTGATTTTCTCTTTCCATGTACAATTAAAATAGACATGTTCATGATATATAATTTCCTTACAGGTAGTAGCTCATTAGTTGAAGTTTGACTATGTCCTAATCAGTAGCTATTAAATATCAGCCTTGAAAAGACCCTGTTGTCCTCACAAAGTTTACATATCAATCTAGAATTTCAAAGCCTGAACTTGAGAACTGAATTCTGACTTGAATTTTTCAAATTCTCATCCTCCCTTTTGAGGTCAGAATAATTTCCTTTCTCCTCATAGCACTTCAGAAACACATTTGTATCAGGGTAGCTTTGCCACACTGGAACCTCACTAGCTCAGTTCTTTTTGTTGTGGTGTTGATCAGAGATTCTAATTTTCCTCCAACTAATATGGCATTGACTACCTGCTGAGCCTGCTCACTCACACCTAAGTCTGGACTGGATATATTGATTACATTCAGTCCCACTGTTGAATCCTTAGTGATCTTTGGAGAGTGGCTTATATTGAGTAAATAAATCAAGGATATTCTAATACGTATGTGCATCGGCACCTTAACAACCCCAGAAGAATCAAGCAGTTTTCTTTCACATCAAGTGTACTCAGGTTGGTAGCCTTGGTTTTCATCACCATTTTCAGAGATGTTTTCTATGCTTGGTTGGAAAAGTCTTGGTCCTTTGAGGCAACTTGTTCCAAAGATGAACCACTATTCCCTGAAGCATGCTGCTCTTAGCTATGATCAGTCACCAATGCCCTACCTTTCCCTACAAGGAAATGCTCTACATCATTTCCACACATTCCAGGCAACTTCTTCCCTCGGGAATGACCATTTACTGATAGGACTTTTCCCTCAAGACCGCATGATCCACACTATGATAGCTATTATATATCATTGTTGTTACCCGAGATACAAAATATTGACCATAAAATATAAAAAGCAAAGAGCATAAACTTTTACACCCAGTAAATCTGATTATAATAAAAGTAAATAGGGGCATCATCAATTTCTGGAACATTTTCACAGCTATAGAATTCTCTGGCACTGAAGAAATCACAATCTACATTGGTCCATATACAGACAGAGGTATACAAATGCACTGACCTTCACTAAAAGAGCAACTGAAAAATATTTGGATGAGCTCACTAGGAGGTCAGCAGTTCTTTCTAATTATGAGCTTTACACATTCTTATTAAACAGACCTGTATATAAGAAATATGTTAAGTAACAATACAAGTGAGAAGCATCTAAGTCATGCTCAAAATCAATTATATATATATATATATATGAAAGAAAACACTGGAAAATGAACAAACCAACCTTTTCTTTTCAAGGGAGGTTCTTCTATTTCTCCTAAATTAAGAAAAAATAGAAAATTAGCATAACTGGTAGCAGGGATTTGCTATTTACTCATGTTTTGCTATTTGCTCATTTTTTTGCAAGCTATTGCTTTCAATAGTCATGATTCTTGCATACTTTGCTACCTAAATTCCAAAGTACATACTTTGTTTATATATATTAACCTAAGATGGTTTCATTTTATGAGTTAATAAAATTGCAGCAGTGCTCCAAGTTACTATATTATAGCTCATGCATCATATTAATTTCAATTTTCTCTGTTTATTGTCACTTCTCACAGGGCCAGAACAGAAATAAATTCAGACAAAGTCATAAAAGGGTTTCTAATAGTCAGAATTTTCCTGCTGGGTAAGACTGAATGGATAATCTTGGATGAGTAAGAGTAATCATTTTTTTTTAATTTCATTTAACAGACTGGATCACTGTACTTTCTCATTTGTAAACCTTCTAGATGCCAATTTATATACAGCTTGTTCTTCCATTTACTTTCGTTCATTATATGTGAGCTGCTAACTTATATTTAAAATGTATCTTTCTATTCTATATCTCCATGTGATTCCATCACTGTATGTTTTGATTGGGCTTTTATTAAGATTGGTTACTGCCATGTGTCTATTACTATGGCTTACTTGTACAAAATACATGATTGTTGGTTTTAATATTTTTGTTTCAATCCTCCTAGACATGAACTTGAAAAATAGCTACTCTGTCTCAAATAAACACATAAGTGGGTAATCTGTTGTGGTTTTATAGTTATTTATATTAAGAATTCCTGCTATAATGCCACTCTAATAGCAGCATTTAATTTTGATATCTTTTCCATAATGGCAGATAAACTATAAGATTAAAGCCAAATGGAGAGCGATTTACTCTATTTGGCAGCTTATTGGAGTGCTTTTTGTACGCAGACATGTATCCATTTTAGTTTAGCCTGCCCAAGTGCTCCTTTGGGCTAAACCCTCGGCTCGCCAATGTCAAGTGTACCCAATTCCCAGTCGTAGGTGTTAGATACAACTCTGTGCCCTGGGTACCTTTATCAATGTCTTCATCTGCATCCTCATCCTCCTCATCACCTTCAGATGAGATGATGTCAGAAAGCAAAGAAAAGAAGCCATAGATCCAGTCAGTGGTTTCCTCCACAGCATCGTTTACGAACTTTAGAGGGTCTGAGCCAATCTTGGCAATGGAGCTTGCTGAAAGACCAAAGGAAAACCTTAGGTCATTGCCAGAGAATCTAAGAAAATTTGTTTCCCAGAAATATCTCTAGGCTACTTGTTTTTGCAGAAAAGAAATACATATTCTGCTGTAGTATGGTCATAAAATAGTATATAAATATACATATATATATATATATATACATTTTATATATATAAAAGAGAAGTAACTTAAAGCATCTGGTACTAAGCATTACAGAATTAACAAAAAGAAAATTACCTTAGTAATGACTATAAACTAAATATATGGGCTGGGTAGCAAAAATTAGGAATAAATCAAATAATATATATTTTCATTACACAAGTTTGAAAGTCACTGAGTTATGGTTGTTCAAGAAGGTTGAAAAAGTTATTGGCCCATGGAATGCTTCACAGCATCATGGAAGATGACCATGTAAATCTTCACATAAGGCCTACAAACTTGTTATGGGTGAGTTAAGATATACATACATATATGTATGTATACCTATACAGAGAGAGAGAGAGAGAGAGAGAGAGAGAGAGAGAGAGAAAACTTGGAGTTATCAAGGTGGTGATTTTGTCAAATTGAGCAAAGTTCATTAAATTTAAACATTTTGAAATTCTAGTATCTTAAAAAATTTTAAATGTGAACTCTTTAAACTTAAACTACTAGTAACTTCAATAACAGAATTAGGTAAAACTTAAGCCTATGAATCACACTATTATTGTGTCTTGGAAGATTTTTTTTAAGTTATAAAATGAGAATTTAAATTAGAAAAAAACAAATTTATTGGAATTTATAAAATGCTGTTCTAATCATATGAAAATTTCTCTGAAGACAGAAAAGTAGTTTCTAATATCTGCTTGAGTGATTATGTAGAAATACTGCATAAAATGCACCTGAGCTTTCATTAATATGTAATTAAGTTTTAGAGTTATTTTTCTGAATTTTAAAAACTAGTTTTGCTTTTCAAACAATCTTCTCCCTTTGATATATTAAAAAGATCAGAATTAAATCAATGTACTATATCATCTAAAGGTTAAGTGTTCCAAAATCAGGCTTTCATTCTGATTAAGATAGGAAGTCACTGGAGGGTTTGAGTAGGTTTAGTGCTGAGGGTTAAAATGATCTCAGGCTATAAACAGACAGACAGTGAAGAGCCAAGTAAAATAATTTAGAGAGTGGATGATCATGATGCATCCCAGACTGGAAGAAGGGCATGTACCTTGCCACCACGCTCCTGATGTACTTCAGTAGTACAACTCAGGGTGCATGTATAAATGCTTTCATTTTGCCTAGCATGTGAGAGAGATAGAACTCTAGACTGTAAAAAAAAAAAAATCGATTGAACAAATGAACACATAGAAATGAAGGATGTGTTCTAAATATTACAACAAGTATGCATCTTGCTGATGTTATTTTATAATTTTTTGTGATACTGGGGTTGTAGCAGTGGCATTTAGTTGGGATGGGGAGACTTGGAGAGAAATACCATCAGCTTTTTGTTGTTTGGTCTGATTGAGGGGAGAATGAAGTAAAGAAGTGGCTGAGATTCGGACCTTTCACACACCTACAGTGATGCTTGGGTGTAGCTACTTCAATCTGATCTATAAAAGAAATGTTTTACTTGAATTAGGAACTTGAAAGGACCAAAAGGATGGAAGGTATCAAAGTCATGATGCTCAGTGAGACCTCTAAGAGAGGAGACTCAAGACTGCAGTATCTAGAAGGCTGGGGGGTACATTAGAAATGGGGAATGGGCAAGCAATTGGATTTAATTTAGGGTGAAGGAAAGGGCCAGGAGAGCATGAAGTGCTAAAAATCAAGTAAAGAATTCATTTGAGAAAAATAGAGTTTTCAAGTCACAAATGATGCTGTTAGGGAAAAAAAAAGGAAGTCATGACAGACAAACCATGTGACGAATATTAAGGATGTCCTCTTGTGAGGCTCTCCACACACAATATCAGTAGTCTGTTCAGGTCATGAGAGAAATTTGGAGACAGTGAGTGTTCTTTACTACCAGTGATAAAGACTAAGAGATATTTGAAGGAGAATTGAAATCTTAGGTTGTTTTCTTTTGTTTTCAGTGTTATTGAAAGGGGAAGGGTACACTTTACAGATCCCACAGAGAGAAGAGAAAATGAAAGGAGAGAAGAGAACTCCAGAGGGAACTTTTCAGCTCCTGTTTTCTTCAGGGCAGTGGTTCTCAACCTGTGGGCCATGACCCCTTTAGGGGTTGAATGATCCTTTCACAAGGGTCGCATAACAGATATCCTGCGTATCAGATATTTACATTATGATTCATAACAGTTAGCAAAATTACAGTTATAAAGTAGCAATGAAAATAATTTTATGGTGGGGGGGAGAAATCACCACAACATGAGGAACTGTTTTAAAGCAACATTAGGAATGTTGAGAACCACTGCTGTGGGGGGGGGTGGACACAAAGGCTGCACAATAACCTTAGATTAAAAAACAGCAAGAGTCAGGGAGACGATCTGAGTTATTCACTGTCGCTGCACCTCTGCTCCTTCTGCTTCATTTTGCCACATTCACGTGTAGCTCCATTAGGTCAAGGAAAAATATTGCTCTGAATGTTGAGGTTAAAAGAAAAGAAAATTGAATTTTATAATTGCAATTGAAAATTTTATAATTGCAATTAAGTGATTTAAAAGATTACATGTAGTGATCTATATCCTGATTTTAATAAACATACTTTAGCCTTGATAGCTTCCCTCTGGTTGAAGAATACTGCAATGAGATTTTTTTTCACTCTGGAATAAATAATGACTCTTTCCTCACCCCCCTTTAGGTCTAAGAAAATTGGTTTAAGTTTGATTATCCTTAGGATTAAACACACTAGAGGTATTTAGCACCTCTAAGGATAGAATACAGTCAGGTCAGGCTGTTTTCATGAAGGTAACATTGCTGCCTTGAGACTGAACTTCTGATTTTCAACCAAGCAGATAGTTAATTTAAAAATGTAACACATCTATTTAAGACAATCCATAAAATTAATAGTTTACAGATATCATACCTAAACCACATTATAATAATGATCTTATACAAGGCAATTAAAACTCTTACTAGTGACCTTTTAAAAAGATATAATCCTGGTTCAGGTCCCAACGGGCCATCTCTTGTCACCAAATAAAGTTCCTCATACCAGATAGGGTTATATCCAATTGAGTTGTTGGCCAAAGTAGTCCCATGGAAATCTCCAAACAACCTAGGTTATTGCCAAGGTCATAGGTTGCTCCCCATAAACTGACAGCAAGGCCTCATTGCTGAAGACAACACTTACACAACTCATTGAACATTGAGAGGTTGAGTTGATGCCCATATAAAACCTTCAGCCCTATGTTCTAGCATCTTTGGTATGTGAAGAAGAAACATGCACACCAACCCAGTCACAAAATCTTTAATCTACAATGTTGTCTTCCTTGCAAAATACACTAGGGCAATGATGGCACAAAGCTCATGGGAGTAACCAACCAATGTCTGATTTGACTTAAGGCCCACTCCAGGAGATGGAACCCATATCTGACATCACTTGGGTTACCGAGAACCTGAGACTAGACAACCCAGAGACCTAGGGTAAAGCTAAATACTACTGGTCTTTTAAAAGGAAAAAAGAGTAATGATAAAAGTAGTGATAAAATGGTTCCTCACGATAATCTCTGTACTCATAGACCAGTGATTTATCCAGACATCATCAGAGAAGTTTCCTTTTACAGCATATGGGAAAAAATACAGAGACCCAAACATTACACAGAGAGTGAGAGACTTTGGAACACTCAGCTCTAAATAGGATGTCTCTATCAAGACCCCATCTTAGGAGCTCAGGGAACCCCATGGAAGAGAAGGTAGAAAGAGTTTCAGAGCAAGACAGGATAGAAGACTCCGGGAGAACAAAGTTCTCTAAAACAGCCAAACAAAGCTCATATGAACTCACAAAGTCAGGAAGCTCAGGGCCTACATGGGTTTGCAAAAAGTCTTCATCTAAATATTATGACTTTAAGTTTAGTGTTTTTATAGGACTCCTGAGTGTGTGGATAAGTGAGTCTCTGATTCCTGTACCTTTTCTTGGGCTGTTTTCTTTCCTTTGGTTTGCCTTTTCCAACTTCAATGTGAATGTTTTTGTATTATGTTATATTTTATTTTGTTACTTTTTTTTTTGGTTTTTCGAGACAGGGTTTCTCTGTGTAGCTTTGTGCCTCTCCTGGAGCTCACTTGGTAGTCCAGGCTGGCCTCGAACTCACAGAGATCCTCCTGGCTCTGCCTCCCGAGTGCTGGGATTAAAGACGTGTGCCACCAACGCCCAGCTTATTTTGTTACTTTTTTTTTTGGTATCTTAGAAACCTGTTTTAGTTTCTAATGAGAGACAGAAAGCGTGTGGATCTAGATGGCAGGGGAAGGTGAGGAGAAACCGGGAGGAGTAGAGGGAGGGGAAACTGTAAGCAGTATATGTTGTATGAGAAAAGAATCTTTTTCAGTAAATGGGAAAAGATAAATCTCATTATGTATACTACCAGAGAGAAAGAGGATGGGATAGATAGAGAGACAGTCTTGTAACTCAACTCTCACTTCCCTGTGAGTTAAATTTCACACCTAACAATGAGAATTGTCAAAAAAATGGTAATTCAAAATCATTCTAATTGATTTACATGTATTAACTCACTATTTTTTTCTCTTGATAACCCAATGAAGTGTATATAATATTGTATTTCTTTTTAAAAATACTATAAAACTGAAGCTCAGAAAGCTTGCATTGATAGAAAGTGATGGAAACAGGTTTTGCATCCATGTTTAGACCTCCCATACAAGACCTAAGTACTGTGCTATGTGATATCAAACAAACCAAAACATGAATTCATAATCAGTTTTAGGGTATGATTTGGGATGGGCATATTCTGGGAGGGGATTTCTTGCTGTTTAAAATGAAAAAATATTTTATTCCACATGGAAATGCCTGAGCTGATTCATGTGTTTTGAAGCTATCAGGTGAGAAGTCTGGGAAAGGAAAGATTAAAACATGAAAAAAATTGAATTCATGATGACATGGCTAAAGCAGCATACCATACAGTGTTGGTGTTGCTGAACCAATAGCACTTTTGTTTATGATATAAAAAATGTTTCTTAGCATAAATTCAATTAAATTTTAATTTCAGATATTTTAAAATTATAAACTGCATCATCACAATGAGGAAACTGACATCTCATGAAGGCTAATAACTGGATTTATTTTGCGCTGATGTAATAGTGCTATGTTGCTGGTGTTTTGCTCTTTTGGGGAGTCCACCACCCAGCTCCCAAAGAAATCACACATGGAGGCTTATTCTTAATTATAAATGCTTGGCTTTAGTTTGCCTCGTTTCTTACCAACTTTCTTAAATAAAGTTTCTTAAATAAAGCCCATCTACTTTTTGCCTCTGGGCTTTTCCCATTCTCTTACTTCTGTAAATCTTACTCTTACTCCATGGTTTGCTGTGTAGCTGGGTGGCTGGCCCCTCTCCTTCTCTTGCTCCTTGTTCTTTCTTCTTTTTCCTAGACTTCACCTTCTCTATATTCTCTTTGCCTGCCAGCCCCACCTCTTTCTCTCTCCTGCCTCACTATTGTCCATTCAGCTCCTTATAAGACCATCAGGTATTTTAAACAGGCACAGTAACACAAATTTACAGAGTTAAAAAATGCAACATAAACAAAAGTAACACAGCTTAAAATAATATTCCCCAACAGTGACATCTACATATACATAAATGAGGGATCATCTCAACTGAGATAATTTGTAACACACATATACATACGGATATATATATATATATATACATATATATATATATATAATATGTATAAGATAGATACAGGATATGTATGCATACACTCAGAAATGTGGCTAGGAAATTCAGGTACTTTTATATTAGTTCCTGTGTCAAGTCTGGCAATTTTATAACTTTCAATTAGTTCATAAAGATGTAAAGAAGTGTCCCCACACCTGTCCCTAAACTCCCTATATTCCCAAGGTTAGCTATAGAGACTCAGTTTTCTCAAGTGCTTTCTTTGGTGAAGTGTCTAATAGACAAACTTGCACACACCACCTCCAAACTCCAATGCCTGCATGTGATACTACAAATCCTCAACCAGTTTGTACCGAGGTAGGCTACAATCACACATCAAACACACAATCAGAGAAAGAAGTCCATGGTTCAGAGTCACATCACAGAATCACAAACAAAATTAATGGCCAGGATAGAATGCCTTCCCCTAAAATCCTAAAGAAATGTTCTAAAAATGTCATCTAGAAGTACTCCAGGATATAGAAGATAACCTCGTAATAGTCATAAACTTCATCAGAGAATTCAAGGAATTTAAAGAAGAAATGAAGAAATGGCTTAGTGAACTTAAAGGTGATAGCTATAAATGCCTGAGTGCTGTACAAGAAAAGACAAATACATGACTAAATAAAAAGACAAAGACAATTCAGAGTATGAACACTGACTCCAGTCAAGAGATAAAGCTATTGAAGAGAACTCAGAACAAGATGGTGATGGAATTGAAAAACTCAGTAGGTGGAGTAGAAAACAGGTGGGAGGTTTACTAGTAGGGGAATTAAGGAGAAAAGAGAGCACCAGTGTTTGAAGATAAAGTAGAGTAACTGAACCACTTAAGCAAAGAATATTTTAAAAATTGAAAACAGAACAGGCACACATAGGAAATCTGCAGTAATTATGGTACACTATGAAAAGTCTAATAGAAAGAGATCATAGACATACTCTGATTCACAATATCCTTTAGAAAAAAAACATAAAAATAGACCTAGCCAAGGAGGTAAAAGACTTTTATAATTAAAACTTTAAATCTCTGAAGAAAGAGATCATTGAAGACATTAGAAGTAGAAAAAGATCTCCCATGATCATAGATTGATAAAATTAATATTGTGGAAAAAAATCCTACCAAGAGCACTTTAAAATTTCACTGCAATCCCAACCCAAATCCCCATAATACTCATCACTGCAGAAGAAAAAAGCATCCTGAAACTTGCATGGAACCACAGGAGACTTCGAATAGCCAACAAAATCCTGAGCAACAGTTCTCTGGGGATTACTGTGCCAGATTGCAAGATATATTACAGAGCGATAGTAATAAAGACAGCATGGTACTCTCACAAAGACAAACATGTCAGTCAGTACACCAAAATAGAAGACTCAAAAATGAGCACATGTAACTACAACCCTCTGATATTGACAAACAAGCATCTTCAACAATTGGTGCTGGGAACACTGGATGTTCAAAAATGAAATTTTACCAATACCTATTAACCTGCCCAAAAATCAGTTCTAAATGGATCAAAGCCCTCAGTGTGAAATCTGAAATGCTGAAACTGCAAGAATACATAAGCAGCACCCTATCATATATTTGTAAGAAAGGACTTTCTGAAAAGTATTCCATTTACTCAGGAATTAGGGTCAGTGATTGAGAAATGGGACCTCATAAAACTATAAAGTCTTTCTATAGCAAAGAAAATAATACAGAGTGAAAAGGAAGAACATGAGTGAGAGGGAATCCTTGTCAGCTATACAACTGATAGAAGATTAATAAACAGAATATAGAAAGAACTCAAAACACAAAGGATCAAGACAACAAAAGACTCAATTTAAAAATGGGCTATGAACTTATGCCCAACTGTAACTCCACGGAGCCACGACAATGATCAAATTGGCAAGATATTCTAAAATGCTCAGTTGTGGCACTTATATCCTGGCAAAAAATACAGAGATCTTATTTGAATTAATAAACAAGAGAAGGAAATTTAGGGCCATGCCTGGCCCTATAGTTTAGTCAATCACCTGTGGCTGGTGAGGCCTTTGAACTAAGAGGAGAACCTACTACTTTTCAGTTTCCTAACCCAGTATAACCCTGACTGCATTCTAAATATTTATTCCTATAGCTATAAATAAGTACAGTCTCACCCCACATCAAAGAAAATTCTTTTTTGCATCAGATGGAGACTATTGCAGAAATCAATAACTAATCAAAATTCAGAAGCAACTGATGTATTTACAGTACAGCACCTACACAAACAGTTTGGAGAAGAGGAGATGCAAAGGTTGTAAACAAACCAACAGAGGGTCAGGTTGGCTACAGTGGGATAGTGCCTTCTATCTGTGACAGGGAAACTGGGCCCATGAAATCTCAAGACTATTGCTCCATAAACAAGATCCGAACAGTGACAACACAAGTTGACATGCCAAAGTAGATCAGGAAAATTGCACACAGCCCTATGTCTAGATGAAGAGCTACAGGCAAGTGAGGACCGCTGAGATTCAAAGAATCAGTCTTTACCGGGACACATTCCCTGATGGGTTATCTGATCCCAAGTGGTCTGTCCTAAATGTATACGCATACAAGCAACATTAAATGTACTAAGCAAGCTGTATTTATGTAGGTGTGTGTAAAAGTGATTTGCATGTGTATATAATAGCAATCAAAGAAGTTATGAACTGGTGAGGATGTAGGTGTGCAGAAGAGTTGGAAGGGGGAGGGAAGGAGTGGAAAAGATGTAGCTATAGTATTCATGAATGATTCTCAATAAAATTAAAAGTATACAAGAAATATGAACTTAATTTAAAACAAAGCACAGTTGCATTAAAGAGCCTCCCTGTGAACTCAGTTGTCTTATGAGACTTTGGGCACTGGAATTTCTAACATTAACAATATTTTGCTTAGATATTTAAAAAGAAATAAATAGGAAATTGACATTTTTGTTTGTGTTGTTTTTGTTTTTACAGCCTTTCTATCTCCTCTGTTCCAAACTGTTTCCTCAGCTGTAGATATAGGTGCTGTGTTGTTCTTACATGCACTGTAAATTCGTGTCTTTAGCAATGTGATGTTCAGTCAAGGGGTTGTTTGAAAAGCTTAGTAAGTGTAGTAATTTTACAATAATTTCTCGTATGATGGACCACTAGTCTTCTGTATTTTGGTTGATTACAAGGAGGTAAAAATTGTTACCTTTAATCTTCATTGCCACAGTAGAGTCAAACACCTATTTCAGGGTCTTCTGATTGTCTATTTTTTCAAATTGAAAATTCAGTCCAAACTGGAGAAAATCAGCAATGCACTCAAGGAATTTGTGATGACATCATATTTTTCTTCTTTTCTACTTAATTTCCAGTATTAATTTCTATCATCTATCAGAACAAGGTTAGGCTGCTACGGAACGACACATCTCCTCGTTCTATTGTTTTAGCTTGATGCTTTGTTCTAGAACAGTCTTGAATATTTCAGTGTCTGAAAAGTCACTTAGTATATAGATTGAAATTCTATGGATTATGTTATCTATACTCCCAAAAAAACACCACTTAGGACACAATTCAATACAGTTAATTAATACACTTTTAATTTTAACCTTATTGAGAAGATTCATTTTATAAAAGCCCTAATGGACATATGACATTTTCTGTCTACTCAGAGCAAACAGGAATATAAAGTATTGTTCCATTTGTTTAGCAATTTTAATAATTACTCAAGAACACTTGGGAAAATTAAATAAAAATAAAAACAGTAAAGCATTTTTCTCTTATATGACTCATAAACTATAAAATAAACACGTAACAAGATAATTATAAAACATAATGAGGTAGAGTTATAGTAGAAGAATAAACAGATTTACATGATAAATCTTGGAAAATTTCAGAAAATTAAATATTTAATATGCTTCTTAAAAAATCAGCTAAAGCATTTTAGCATTTGACACTGGGGCCTAGGCCAGAGCAATTTAATCATTGCTTGAGGGGAAAACTTAGTTGACAGAAATGGCTGTGCTAGCTAGTTTTATGTCAACTTGACACAAGTTGGAGTCATTGGAAAGGAGGAAACCTCAACTGAGAAAATGCCTCCATAAGATGAGGTTGTTGGGCAAGCCTGTAGGGTATTTTTTTAATTAGCAATTGATGGGTAAGGGCCCAGCTCATTGTGAGTGGAGCCACCTGGGGCTAATGGGCCTGGGTTCCCTAAGAAAGCAGGCTGAGCAAGTCATGATGAGTGAACTAATAAGCAGCACCACTCCAATATCTGTGCATCAGCTCCTGCCTGTAGGTTCTGGCCCTATTTGAGTTCCTGTCCTGATTCCTTCATTGATAAATTAAGATGCGAAAGTGTAAGACAAATAAACTCTTTTCTCCTCAACTTGCTATTGGTCATGGTTTTTCATAACTGCAATAATTACCTACCTAGGAAAATGGCAGTAGCAATGTCCAGATTACAGAACAAATTTTGCTTACATGCATAAGAATTTATTAGTCTACAATACAAGAAGAGAGGATATTAGGAAGATTGCAGTGTTATTCATATTTTTACACTATGATTTCCTCAGTCTTCCAATTTTGTTATCAGGTAGCCAGACTTTCCTAATAGTGAACTGTGGGTAGATTAGAGGAATTCTTGACTGAGATAGGAAACAAATAATTAATTAAAAGAATAGGAGGATAAAAGAGAGAAGAAAAGAGACAAAACTATTAGTGTTAAAAGGGACTAGAACTAAAAAACAAACCCTCTATGCCAAGATAAATAAGTAAGTGACTAAGGAAATTTTAGATAGGAATAGATTGAATATTATATACAATCCTTTTGTCTCCCAGAGTATCATTTAGGGTTTGAGTGTAAAAGCAAAATGGCTGTGCATCAACGATACAGGATGTCTTGTTCAGATTTGATTTTATATAACCCACAGTCTATGAGAGGGTTAGATGGCTGCGTGTTGTGTTGGAGCCTGAAATCAGAACTAGAGGGAAGATAGATGGTGGAAGGAGCAAGGCAATTGCAGCCTGCAGGGGATGGGATGAAATTCATGACCATAAATTCTAATTTGCCCAACTCCTGTGACCTTCACGTCTGCATGCTCAGTGATAGTGGTAATTCTCAGGATAAACTGCTGTCCCTCTTCATGAGCTGAATATGCACTTTACCCAGGAGTGGGAGAAGCCAATGGAAAATCTGGCAGAGCCGTCATTTTTGGAGGCATAGCTGCTGTCCCTTGCCAAGCATGGAAGCCAGGAGATCAGTAATAACATGTGCGCACAACTGCATTGGTCCCTGAAACGACCATCTAAGGGCAGACACTTCACTCCCCTGCCTCCTGCCTTACAGATTGGGCAGAAGCTTCCTTTCACTCCCCACTCTGCCCAAACTGTGCAAGTGTAAGAATTCTAAAAATCTATTTCTACCTGGTGAAAGACAAAATGGGAAATGACTGTTCTGCTTTCCATGAGCATCAACGTTTACTAATTTTAGTTACTCTTAACGTGCTCTTGAAAATGCCGTCCTTCTGTTCTAATGCATCAAATGCACATACATACATATGTATATATTACCTAGGTATACAGTCTTACCCCCAGATCCTTATACTCATATGTACACATGCATATTTTATATGGATTTTTTTAAACCATTTTTCCTTTTATTGAAAGCTTTATTTATTTTTATGTGTATGAGACTTATGTCTATGTGTATGTAAGTGCACCACTTGTATGTCTAGTGTTCTTGGAGGTCAAGGGAGGTGTTGGGCATCCTCCAACTAGAGTGACTAATGGGATAGTTGTGAGACACCACATGGTTATGTGGAACAAAACTGGAGTCCTCTGTAAGAGGAACAGGTGATCTTAGCTACCGATCCATCCCTCCAGATCCAGTTTCTTTCTTTTGCAATGGAAGAAAATGTTCAAAGCTGATTTTGCTTTGTTTTTGTGCTTATCTGCAATCAGCTACTTACTAAGTCCAACTCCCATTATAAATGGTATTTCAAAGCTAAAAAACTTATCAAAAACCTTTCTACACTGAGTTGTCATGACCTTGAACTTTTTGGAGAGATGGAACCACAGATCAAGAAATGCCAACAAGCTTCATGAGCTCCTATTTCCAAATAAAATTTTAGAACATGGGATTCATCATCTTTGTTTTTAATGTTCACAGCTCTTTCTCTTGTGTTAAAATGTTGACCCTTGAGCAGAACACTATAATTTTCCCTCTTTATTGTATGCAGTTGCAAGTGTAACTAAAATGTCAAAATTACTTATGATAGAAAGAGTGACAGAAGTTTTGGGTATTTGAACTCTGTTCCACTAAAGAGAGGGTCAGATTGTGTCTCAAAAATATTGAAAGTAACTCTTTACTCATGATGATAATGTGACGGAGATTAATTCATTTCACTATGATTCCAAATATTAGTGACTATTCTTTTCTTTCTATATTTTTAACTATAAAAGTAAGGCCCTTAGGTCAAAACTGCATAAGTACAAACTAAGATATAACAAAACAAAAAGGAAAATCGAAACTGAAAAACAAAAATCATTGCTCTCAGTCTATCCGACCCTCTTCCATTCTCTTCCTCTATTTACTTTAGTTTATATCACATACACATTTTTATTTCTAGGAAGAGGTCTATACAAAGGAGCAATAAATAAATAAAGGAACAATAAGTTAAGTTTTTTTTAACATGGGAGGCATGGGTATTTTACCTCTGCTTTTAAGACTCTCTCAGTTTAATATTATCTATGCACCTTCAATCTTCAGTTATTTGGCAATGTGTGCTTAGATGGAACCTGAATTACTCTGTTTTCTCTCAACTGCTACGTTTGAGGCAACTAGGAACATGGCTATGGGCAAATATAAGTGCGGTTCCCCACTGCCTCCCAATACCAGCAAACTGTGCTGCGAATATTGAGGTCTAAGATAGTCCAGCTAACTGGTGCTATACCCATGACAAATAGAAGACTTTCTGTGTTGCAAACAAAGGCATAAACAAGGTTTGAGTTCCTTTACTTATGCCATGAACACTAGGGATTGTATTATACTTTAAAAACTAAGCATGTAAAAATATGAAATTTTTACTAATAGAAAAATAGGTATCTTTCTTTTACAGGAGAAAAAACTTTGTTTTATCTTATAATTACAGGTTACAGTTCATCATTTGGGGAATTTCAAGGCAGAATGCAACTATTGGCACTCAGAAAAAATCATACTCCAAAAGTATGATATTTTGGAATGCTCAGTCTTGCTATTCTTTCTCCTGCTCTGTTTTTCCCCGTGAAGGATGCTTTGCAAGCTAGAATCCCTCTCTCTAGAATGGGCCACAGAAACTAGAAACTCTGCTAAAGATAGCTTCCCCCCCAAAAAAAATCCCTATTACTATTATAATCTTCCTGCCTATGTGTGTGAACACGAGTCATAAACAACTCACCTTATCTGATGATAAGTCATAAGACTTTTATTAGAGAAGGCATTCATCATCCCAGGGGAAAGAATGGTGACAACAGAGAGCCAGAAATAAATAGAGCAAGCCTTTGCTGTAGCCGCTCCCAGTCTTTCACCCTTGGCTTTGTTTCATTCCTCCCGACCACCTTTTGAGAAGGCTGCCAATTTGTCACCAAAACAAAGCATAAAAATTAGTTTTCATGGTCATTTGGGTCATCATTTTTGAAGGTTCCTGGGTCTTATAAATTACTGTTTAAATAAATGTCTTCTGTTTATGCTGATACTACCTTTGATTATAGGAATGTCAGCTATGATCATCATGTTGGGAGGTAGGATATTATATCTTTCCATACCTATGCTACACATAGAATGAAGTATCTTTTGACTCATAGGTATAATAAGGAATGAAAAAAAGTCTTTGTACATTTATAGATTGTTGTGTGTTTGTTGCCAAGCTAGCATGAAACAAAATTAATTACCTTAAGTGTAGGGAAATCCAAAATGTCATTCCAATTAAACAAAAACTAAGTTGGTCTCAGAAAGACAAAGATCACATTTGCTCTCATTTGTGGGCCTTAGATCTCCTAGAGATGTAAACTTACACAGGTCCCCATAGCATGAAAGAAGAAGCCTAACAAGGGAGAATGAGAAAGAGAGGAAAGAGCAAGGATGGTAGGATATGGATACGTATGTTCACAGTGTCTCATATACTTGTATTATGCTTGTCTTATATAACATGTCTAATGAAATAATTTTAAAAATCATTCCTATGGAATGGCTTGCTTAGTTAGATATGATAATTTAAACTTACAAACAAGAAAGAGACAGTATGAATGAATGATTTATATAAGAATATCTTCTTGGGATTTTTTTTTTATTAAGTAAGAGTACATTTGTGAGTTGGGGGAGAGATAGACAGACAGAGACAGACACAGGGAGACAGATAGAAAGAAATCAGTTCTATGGAGGCCCTAAGAAAATTTCTGATTCTCCTGGGCTAAAGTTATAGGAAATTGTGAGCTGTCCAATGTAGGGGAGCCCTTCTAGTCCTCTGCAAGAACAGCATTTGCTCAAGTGCTCTTGACCACTGAGTCATTTCTTAAACACCTAGATGAGCATATCTTGACAACTGGTGCTTCATAACTATTCAAAAGCAAGTCAAAGAAGCAGGAGCTTGCAGCAACTGCTGTTCACACTGCATCTACATTCAGAAACCAAGAGTGCTGAATTAATGTTGTGATCAGCTTCTTTTTGTACATGTTTAGAATCAAGGGTTTTGACTAGGGAATGGTGACTGCTATAGTGGTATTTTACTTGTACTGAAATGTGATTTTATTTGTATGTTAATAAATAAAGTTGCCTAGGGGTCAGAGCTATTAGCAAGCCATAGGGAAAGCCAGGGCAGTGGTGGTGCACGCCTTTAATCCCAGCACTTGGTAAGCAGAACTAGATAGATCTCTGTGTGTTCAAGGATACAGCCAGCATTGGAGACACACGCCTTTAATCTCAATACCAACCATAGAAGACCTGGAGTGACCACAGACAGGCAGTGACGAGACGGTCATGTGGTTGGGTTTACAACCAATGAGAAGGCAGAACAGGAAGTCTTTATAAGACAAACGCACAGGAAGTAGCTCCCTTTTTGGAGAGGTCTCTTGGCAGAAGAGGCTAGCCAGCAGCACACGGGTAAGGCTCTTAGCTCTGACCTCTTGGGCTTTTATCTTTACATTGGCTCTGTGTTTCTTATTTAATAAGACAGTTCGTTACATCTACAGACTGCTGTGGGATGTTCTCTATGCTGTGAATGTGTTGCTCTGATTTGTTAATAATTAAAGTGCTGATTGGCCAGTAGCCAGGCAGGAAGTATGGGCGGGACAAAGAGAGAGGAGAATTCTGGGAACAGGAAGGCTGAGGCAGAAAGACTGTGCCAGCCACCACAATGAGAAGCATGATGTAAGACACCAGTAAGCCACAAGCCACATGGCAAGGTATAGATTTATAAATTGGGTTAATTTAAGATATAAAATCTAGATAGCAAGAAGCCTGCCACAGTCATACAGTTTGTAAGTAATATAAGCTTCTGAGTGATTATTTTATACGTGGGCTGCAGGACTGTGGGGGCTTGGCAGGACCCCGAGAGAAACCCTCCAGCTACAGGTGACACTCACCATGGGTGGATCTTCCATTCTCAATTAAGGACAGCAAGATAATCACCCAGCAGCAAGTCCAGGGGCAAAATTTCAATGTGATTCTAGATTCTGTGAAGCTGACAACACTAACCACAATACCTGTTTTGTACACTTAAACAAATTAATAAAACAGCTTCAATTTTAAAGATAGAAGTCTCATTAAACAATTTGTATCAGGAAGTAGGGATGCAAATAAAAACATTAAGATGAACGAAAAAATCCATATCATTGAGATTTTGTGGTCTAAACTTGGAGATGTTTTTAAAATTATTTTCATCATCTGAATTCTACCAGGGTTAATATAATTATACACCTAACGAAGCTAATCATAAAAAGAGATAAGATAAATTAATGAAATTAAAGATTAAATATATATAATATTATAATAAGCAGTAATAAAATTCAGAGTTTTTTAAGGGATAACTTTAAAGCCTACATTCCAAGAGAATGGAAAATGTAAAAGAAATGAATATATTTATAGGCACTTACAATCTTCCAAATCAAATTAAGATGATACAAACAACTTAAAAGAGATCTACAAGTATCAATGGGGTCAAAGAAATAGTGAAGTTTCCCAACAAAAAATAATCCAAGATGGATTCACGGATGAATTCTACCATACTTTAAAGATGAACTAATGTTAATGTTCTTCAAATTAGTTTATAAAAAGAAATCAAAATAATACCACCAAACATTTACAAAACCAATATAACCTTGGTAACCAAGTGCAAAAATACACTAAAAGGCAACAAAAAATCATGATGCATACAGATACAAAAATGCTCAACTTTTTTCATACCAAATTTAATAACATATTTAAAAGACCATCTACCATGGCAAAGCAGGTTTATTTTCAGGCATACAAGGGTGTTCTAACATACACAATGCAATATACAGTACAGCACATAAATATACCCAAAGAAAGAAATTGCATGATCATTTCAATAAGTGAAAAATTGGTCTCCAAATCTAAGAAGAGACTTTGTCTCAAAAATAAGAGAGAACATAATTAAAGAAGATGTTGGAAATCAACCTGTGGCCTACAACATATATATTCATGTACATACAGCCATGCAAACATGTGCACATACACTACCTATGCATATCTTCAAACACAAAAATGCAGTAATAAAACCCATTATTTTGCATGCTGTATTTCAAAAGAAATATAAAATGTAACAAAAATAGAACAAGAAGCAAAGGCATTAATATAGAACCTAAAGCTTTAAAACTACTAGAATAAAATATACTAACATGTAAAACTAGACATAAAAAGAGATGCAATAGCTCAGGTTAATTACAAGAACTGATAAATGAGATTGCATGGAATTAAAAAATATTTTGTACAACAAAGAAAACAGTAAATGAAGAGACAGCAAACAAAATGGAAGAAAATTTTTCTCAGCTATACATCTGAAAGGGGATTAATAGCTAGAATACATAAAGAAGTAAGAAATAACTACCAAAACTCTCATCAATAAATAAGCAGATGAAATGGATACCCAAATATGAAGTACAAATGGTCAAACATAGATGACTATTGTTTCAAAAGTCTTAGCTATTAAAGAAATTCAAATATATTTTAAAAAGCTACACTGACATTTCATCTCATCCAAATTGAGTAAATATCATAAAAATTACACAAAATCAGAGATGTGAATGTGGAAGATGAAAGATTCCTCACACACTGATGATGGGATTATAGGAGTATACCATTTAGTAGTACACATTATATACTAGTATAGTAGTAAGATGCAGTAACTACAGAAGTCAATCTGGAAGCTCTTCAAAGATCCTAGCAGATCAATGGAGATGATGTGTGGTTTTTACATCACACACAATGAAATATATACAACTTTTAAAAAGTGATATTAGTAAATAACACAGAAGGAAATTACAATAATGTGTGGTGAGATGACTCAGTACGTGAGATCACTTGCTGCCATGACAAGTACTATGTTCCATCTCTAGGACCTATTTCATAGAGAGAAAAAACTCTTACAAGTTGACCTCTGACCTCCATATTGCATGCTTTGGCATGCATATGTGCGCTTTTTTTTTTTTTTTTTTTTGATTTTTCGAGACAGAGTTTCTCTGTGTAGCTTTGTGCCTTTCCTGGAACTCACTCTGTAGACCAGACTGGCCTCAAATGCACAGAGATCTGCCTGCCTCTTGCCTCCTGAGTGCTGGGATTAAAGGTGTGTGCCACCACCACCGGCACATGTGTGCACTTTTACAAACTCACACACACAATAAAAAAGACGCAGAAATTATGATGGACACGTTTGTTAAAGTTATGGAATGGTTTCCCTAAAAATACAAATTTAAACAGCACTAAATGATATATGATGGCTAAACTTCCAAAAAAAAATGAGTCTCAGTATATGGTATGGTGTATTATAATACTTATCTTTTAAAATCTTAATGTTTGAGCTAGGTGTGATGGCACATTGTTTTGATTCCAGCTCCTGGGAGGCAGAGGCAGGTGGATCTCTGTAAATCTGAGGTCAGTATGGTATACATAGTGACTTCCAGGACATCCAGAGCTAAATGATGAGATCCTAGCCAGGCGGTGGTGGCACACGCCTTTAATCCCAGGACTTGGGAGGCAGAGGCAGATGGTTCTCTGTGAGTTCAAAGCCAGCCTGAGATCCAGGAAAGGCGCCAAAGAGACACAGAGAAACCCTGTTTTGAAAAACCAAAAGAGAGAGAGAGAGAGAGAGAGAGAGAGAGATCCTATCTCAAAGCAAAACAAAAATGTCAATGGTTATTATTAGATATCTTGATTCTGCAACTCATTACCTAGGGGACATAGAATTTTCAAATTTTAATTTTAAAAAATAATATAAATAATGTAAATAGAGTTTTACCATATCTCCAACAAAAATATTTCAAGACCAAAAATATAGAAATAATATAATGTTATGGTTAAAAATTAATATTTAGAATGAACATAAATGAACATATTTTTCATTACCTCTTTCCTCAGGTCCTGAAGGATCATTAAATTTTTATCAACTAGGGATCAGTGGACTATATATATATAGAACCCTCTGCTTCTTAAGTGTATTTCTAAGCATAGGGAACTGGAAATAAAATGTATCCTTTTAGTCATAGTGGCCTAAAGAACAAGATAGCCTGGGAAATTGATAAAAAATGTCGACTTTGAGATAAGACTTGAATTACAGAAAGAAGCACACAAAATAACAGGCATCCTTTCAATCCCAGAACACATAAGAATTGATAAAGTCTAAAAATCTGTTGTGTTCAGCCCGACTCATGTGTGTGTGTGTATATATATATATATATATATATATATATATATATATCCACAGTAACAAATGCTTCTTTATATACAGCTCCAGTTAGGTAGGCAACTAGGTAAAAGATTGACAGTCAGGCAGACAGAAAGAGAGAGATGATAGAAGATAGATAGATAGATAGATAGATAGATAGATAGATAGATAGACAGGTAGATAGATAGATAGATAGATAGATAATTGGTGGATAGATAAATTATTGGTAGATAGACAAACAGATGATGGATGTATAGATAGATTAGATAGACAGATACATGCATATATAAATACATACATAGATATATAGATAGATACATAGGTACAGATAGATACATAGATACATAACATCTAGATGGATATACATATATAGATGATAGATAGATAGATAGATAGATAGATAGATAGTAGATAGATAGTAGATAGATAGATAGATAGATAGATAGATAGATAGATAGATAGATAGACTGATTAATAGAGACAGAGACAGAGACAGAGAGACAGATGATAGATAGATGATTGATAGACAGGCAGATGTAAGTTAAACTTATACTTTGGGTCTAAATTGGAGATTTCCCCCAAATAATTTCACTCTGCTAAACTCACATCCTAACAAGCAGTACACCTGCTTAACTGGGATAAGTGCCAAGAAAAGGAAAAACTTCTGGGGAGTTAATTTCCAGAGCAACAGATAAATGGCACACCTCATTAGAAAATCTATTTAAAAGGCACATTTGAGGGATGTCTGCAAGACTTTCATAATAAATTGATGCTTACACCATCACATCATTGCCATCTTTCTTCTCAGATTACTGATCTTATTTCCTCCTAATAGGGTTCAAATTCAAGTTACGTTTTATGAGTAATTGCCTTCTTTATGCCAGGTATACATTGTTCACATAGATCATTTTCTTCTAATTACTGATCTGCTTTTGAAATGAGTATGCTTTATGGGACATTTGGGAAATTTTCTGAATAGTGATAACCACCCTGATACAATGTATGATAACTTTTCCCTGTTGTGGCAAGGAGAATAGATTATGACCCTTGTTTTGTGCAAGAAATTCTAAAATTACTATAATCTTTCCACATACTCTGAGCCCGAGGAAAATCATAAGTAATTTCTTAAGAAACACTATTTGTTTAGATTTGTTATTGTTTAAAGAGAAACTTGTCCCTTCATGAACAACAGAAGGTATTTGTAAGACATTTCAATCAAGTGCACTAATTTTAGTCCTCAGAGAACTGCAGCCAACCCTGTTTCTGTAAGGGCTCACTGGTTTAATCTGTAGAAGCTTGAGTCAGGCCTCCAGCAACCTTCAAGAGAACCCAGCTTCTGTTACTAAGGGACCAAATTTCTTTTCTTCCTCAGACGTTTCCGTTGGCATTTAATTTCCAGGGGAGAAGTAAAGGCAATGAGCATAACAGCAGAGTGATCCTACACCTTGAATGTTGGCTTTTCTCTTGTAGCTATTAATAGCTCCCCAAGGGCACCCTGTTTTGGATTGTTAAGCTATATAGATATCCCAGGGGTAGGCTTCATCCCCTATGAAGTCAGTAAAGCAGAAGTGCATTTCCTCAAATTTCCCTAGATAGAAACTTCCAGGTAAGTTTGGAGTTGGAAAAAGGAGGGCAGAATGTAAGAGGTGATGTAGCCATGGTTTGCTCTCTGAAGGTTGGTGCTATTCTGTCTTTTCACATTTTCCCTAGTATCTTAGTGATTCTTGTGTTGCAACATCCTCCTTGGTCTCTAGTTCCTGCTGGCCTGTCTCCTTCACAGATCTCTAAGGCATGACATAGCAGTTCATGACCAATACATCACCTAAATCATTTCCACTGGAGCTGGTGAGAAACAGATGAAAGTTACAATCTGTCCTTACTCTCTACTCTGTTTCCATCTGTCCTCTCAACTCTCAGCATGCTGACTTTCCACCCAACAGCAGGCACACTCAACAGTCTTATATAACATGCTTATTCAGCTTCCAGGACTATTACAATCCCTAGTCTGTACCAGGCGAAGTGTTTCTGCTGCTCCCAACACATAGAACACACCAAAGAATGTTTGAGATTTTTTTCACATTGCATTTGGCAAGAAATCAAGTAGAGTTGAAATACTTTTCAAATCTATTTATATTTAGCATCTTAAAATTTGTCTTTATTATAGTGAATAATCCAAATAACAAATTTTCAGGAAAAGAAAGTGAGATACTATCTCTATCACAGACAAGGGAAAAGAAATCCCTACTCATATTATGTGAAGCCTATTTGCATGTGTTCCATGAGTAGAATACAGGGGCAAATCAGATCCAACTCTGAAAATGAGAAGTTAGGAAACTTGCTGGTTGAAACTTCTCCCCTTTAAGTCAGTACAGTATGTGTTTAATGGAAAGAAATTTTCCTTTTTCTTTTGAAGCCACTTTAATCGTTCCACAGTATTTATCAACTGTTAAAAAGCCCAGTGGCTGCCATTCTGGCCTTCAATATGAATTACAACATTCTTCTTTCTACTGCTAGTCATGTTTTGAAAATATTAATAATTACATATTGAAAATATATTGGGATAATACAAAAGAGTCATCATGGATACATACATACTACTTCCTAGTAAAAATTTAAATTATACCAGTTAAAAACAGTATTGAAAATATAAAAGTAGTTTTCATTCTTCACATATCTTATTGAAGTAAATTTTTTCTTGTGATGAAACACCAAAAAAAAACTCATTAAGAACTGACTAAATGATCTTAGTCATTCTGACAGGTATAAGATGGAATGCTGGTAAGGATGTGGAGCAAAGGGAGTTTATGGTGGGAGTTCAAACTTGTTCAGCCACTTTGGAAATCAATATAGTGATTTCTCAGAAAATTGGGAATCAATCTATCTCAAGATCCAGCTATACCACTCTTGGGCATATACCCCAAAGGAAGCTCAATCATATCACAAGGGAACTTGCTCAACTCTTTTCATAGCAGCATTATTCATAATAACCAGAGTCTGAAAACAACCTAAATGTCCCTCAGCCAAAAAATAGATAAAGAAATTGTGGTACATTTACCCAATGGAGTATTCCTCAGTTGTTTAAGAAATGGCATAATGAACTTTTGAGGCAAACAGATTGAACTATAAAAAATCATCCTGAGTGAGGTAATCCAGACCCAGAAAGACAATCATGGTATGTACTCAGCTATAAGTGGCTATTAGCCATAAAGAAAAAGATAACCATGATACAATCAACAGACCCAGAGAGGCTAAGTAACGAGGAGGGCCCAAGCAGGGACACATGGATCTCCCTAGAGAAGGTAAATAGAATAGATTTTGTGGGTGGACTGGGGGCAGACGGGAATGGGAATAGGAGGGATCAGGTAGAAGGAGGATGGAGGGAGAGAGTATTGGAGAAACAACTGGATTGGAGGGAGCATTTCTGGGTGAGGTAGAAACCTAGTGCAACGGAAACTCCTAGGAATCCATGAGGGTGACCCTAGCAAAGACTCCTAACAATAGGGAATATGTGGCCTGAACTGCCTATCTCCTGTTACCAGGCAAGACTTCCAGTGAAGCGACTGGGACACCAACCCAACCACATAACCTTTGATCTGCAATATGTCCTGCCTACAAGATGTGCTGGGGTAAGGGTGGCATAGGAATCATGGGAGTGGTCAACCAATGACTGGTCCAGCCTGAGACCCATGCCATGAGAGACCACCCCTGAAACTGCCTAGGTGGCCAGGTCCCAGAGGCTGGACAATTCAGAGACCTAGGACAGAACGAAACACAACTGGCAAAAAAAAAGTTCATGTGTTCATGATGTAATGATGTCTAATGGTATTCTGCTATAGTAATAGGTTGGTGCCTAGCCTAATTATCACCAGAGAAGTGTCATCCAGTAACTGATGGAAACAGATGCAGAGATCCACAGCCAAACATTAGTCTGAGCTTAGGGAATCTGCAGAAGAGGGGGAGAAAGAATTGTAGGAGTCAAAGGGGTCAAGGACACCACAGGAAACCCCACAGAATCATCTAACTAAGGCTCTTAAAGTCTCACAGAGACTGAACCGACAACCAGGGAGCCTGCCTGGGACTAATAAGGCCTTCTGCACATACTTGACAGTTGTGTAGCATGTTCTTCTTGTGTGACTTTTAAGAGTGGGAGCAAGGGCTGTCTCTGACTCATTTGCCAGCTTTTGGAACCCTATTTCTCATACTGGGTTGCCTTGTCCAGCTTTAATACATGGGGAGGTGCTTAGTCTTACTGTAATTTAATATGTCATGTTTGGTTAACATCTATGGGAGGCCTGCCCTTATCTTAACAGAAATGGAGAACGAATGGATGGGGAGCGGATAGAGGAGGTGAGATTGAGGGACTGGGAGGAAATTGTGGTCAGCATGCAAATAATAATACTAATACTATTCATAAGAAAGTCATTACAAAAAAACTCGCTAAATGGATGAAAGGAATTAGAATTTTAATATAAGTGAGTGTGTCTAATGTATACAAAGACTGATATGAGGTCCAGATGTTTTGTTAGAATTGTGCCAACTCTTTGAACTTACATTCTTTTGATTACATAAATAAGTCACTTGAATTTTAATAACCTAAAAGCTTTTTTGAGTTTTTAAATATTTGTTTCCTTTTAAATTTCAAGTTCTGTAATTTTTTTATTTCTTACCATTGATCCACTCATCTTAATATGGCATATTTTTATGTGTGCCTGTTTTTGTTATAATATTCATTTGTCAACTAGAGCATTGCATGTTCTTACCATACATCTGAGTTTTTATCTAAGATGTATAATTTGGCAATATAGATTTATTTGAGCATAAAGTATGTAGCAGTCAGACACAAATACATCACCTTATATCCCATTCCAATGATCTTTACTGTTCTGTACCCATGCATCTAAAGACTTTTCCAAACAATATGCAGTGGAGTTATCCTATGAAACCAAAAGAATTTTGTAGAAATGAAAAATCCTATTTCCAAGTCTAGAACATGAGGTGAATGTGGCTTCTGCTCTGCTCCTTCCTATCGAGGTGGCACCATCAACCATGCTGTGGGGACACACCAGTGTCGACAGCCTGATGAGGGAGACATCTTGCAAATAGTTCCATTCATATTATCAAGTGCTGTCTCTGCAAATGTCTTTACTGCAATCTCAGGATAGCACTTAAAGGCCAGCCTGGGCTACCAAGTGAGTTCCAGGAAAGCCACAAAGCTACACAGAAAAACCCTGTCTCGAAAAACCAAAAGAAAAAAAAAAAGCATAGTAACCTATATAAACCACTTCCAAATTTCTGACCCATGGATACTATTTGAAATTACAAATGTAACTTTATTAAGACTTTTATTTTTGAAGCAATTTGTTAGTCATAAATATCCACTCTTTTAAAAAGGCAAGTAGAATTCCCTAACTTCACTACTTCCTTAATTCCCAAGGTCAAGCTAAAAAAGTTTCCACTAAATGAAATAAAATTATATACATATATTCCTTTACCATGTAAGATGTAACTTTAATCTCAAAATATCAGAATTCTGTGTTTCTTTAAGTAATATGACTCAAAAGACTTCCTATATGTCTGATAGTCACACAGAGAAGAATAAAACAATCTTTGCTTTGAAAAAATTGGGTTCCTGCATGATATAGTCAAGTCAACTGATATTTCTAATCCATTGTACTAATTCATCTAGATAGATGTGTCCACATAGTACTAGAAGAAAGGAAATATAGTACAGTGCATTATTCTTATGATGTTACAGGATGCATCATAAAAGAAGGAATATGTCATGAAGCATGAATAAGCCTTCTCAAGACAGAAGTGAAGAAAAATTTCAATCCCAGAGTAGAATACTTATGGCAAATGGGTTCTTTACAGCTTCTTTAGAAATATTATTTCATATAATCCTATAACATAGATATTTTCACAATCCCCACTTTGTAGATGTAAAAACTGAGGCCAAGAGTGGCTATATGTGTCCATTGTCAAAGAGTTATCAAGTAGCATGGTCTGAGATAGCATATAAATGAGGCACTGGAGTCCCCATTCTTAACTATTAACCATCATGCTAGCTCTACCAGAGCCTGGAGCTGGGGAAACGCCATTGTACATGGACAGCAAGAAATAAAAGTTTGTGTTTGCCCAGGATGAGCAGGTAAGAACAGCAATAAACATGGTTGATAAATTGGTTATGTGCACTAAATTACAAGATAAAAGTGAAGAGCTCAGCAAAGGACTTGAATTTCATACAAAAGATATTTGCTGTACTCAGCCAACCAAGAAAACATGACTTTTTCAGATATTCACATTATGAAGATGTCTTTAAGGATCTATTAATGGGAAGGGACTGATGAAGTTGGTCCAAAATTTCATAAGTTCCATGAAAAGAGACATGAGTGTAAAGTATAATAATAGATATTGTGCCACTGGTAAGAAAGCTCAGATTTATAAGTCATTTGTATTTATGGAGCATAGGCTATAATGAATTCTTTCAATCCAAAGAGACTTTAAAAACCTGACTGCAGGGTCTTCTTGTGGGGATGACTGGTTTTGTCATTAATAAATGTAGGCATTATAAGGAGGAAGCTTCACAGAGGAGCTGTTCTTCATGTTGAAGACTAACTGAAGTATTAACCATCAGATAAAATGTCTGTGACAGGTACCAATTCATAGCACTTGATGACAGTATTTCCATGGAAAATATATCCTATATTTAAGTAATCTAATCTAAAAATCTAATTGAAGGTAGCTTTGTATTTTATAGAACAAATTTTTGTGTCTGCTTATGAAATTAACTTAGAGATATCAGATTGATATGGAGCTCTTCAAAATATATACTATAAAATGAGTTAACTATGATTTGTGGTCATATTTAGTTTTGAGGTTAAAGTAAATGAAATTATGCTTTAATGGAAAGGATATATGAAATACTGCAGTCCATTTACACAGTAAAAGTGCAGTTTTCTAGAGTAATATAACAAATATTTTTTTACTTAAAATTCTGTCATTTTAAATTATAGATAATGCAACTGCATTTTCTTTTTAAAAATTATGAAAGAATACAGTAAATGCATTACCTATTAGAGCAGAACCCTATGGCTCTCATTGTTTGGTATTTTGGTCTTACCTCTCTGGTAAACAATGGCAAACATAGTCCAACTGCCAAAGATATAGCTGGCAGAAATCATAACATTCATGCCTCTGTATCCATAAACTCCAATAATAGACAGTGATGCCTTTATGATATTTATATTACAATATTGGCTCAATTAGCATATCCATTATCTGGTACAAATAGTAAGATCTTGATAAGTAATTATTGAATGACTAAAATTCCATGAGAAGGAGAGGATTCCTGACTTCATAGATTCCATTTCTCAGTGTCCAGATGCTAAAGATCTTACTGTCAGTGGAAGTAAAGAGAAAATGAGGGGGGGGGGAGAGAATGTGTATGAAGAGCACATTAAGATGACAATGAAATATTTTCACCAGTGGTAAAGAGTAATGGGCATAAATCCTTGCATCTACTCATGGAGTATGTACTTAATACCCAAATAATTCATTTCCTCCAGGAACTCATAGTCAATAGAGAATTAAAATAAGTGTCAGGTGTGGAGGCGGATATATACAATTTCAACATATAAAATATCTTTGAACAAAGAGATAAACAATGAATCCTAAGGTTGAATAGCCCATAATGAAAATCTGTCTTTTCTCACTTGCATTATGCCTGCTGTGCTCCAAACACATAAAGGGCATGTGGACAATCAAGATGCAGTAACTCATTATGAACAATTCTGGGAAAATCCTCTTGACATTCTCTACTTTCTGAGACTGAAAATAGGCGGGTTAGTAGGAGGGGCAGAGTGTGCCTGGAAAAGAAACTTGAGAGCACATGCCAGTGAGCCTTAGAAATAGTTCCAAATATCTTGTTCGTCCAAAATTATTTAATATATTCTGCGCTTTATTTTGTCAAGTGTAAAACCCATCGGTTGTTCTTCCTTCATAGTTGATTAATTCATTTTCAAAGATAAATCTCCACCGGGCTTTTTAATCATCGTTTTTTATGAAGCTGCAGCATTTAGCCTGCATGAGGCTTTAAAGATGAGGACACTGATTGCATTTTCAAATCAGTGGACACAGTAGACCAAGAAAGGAAATAGAAGAAACTGACTCTGGTGATTCACGGCATGTCTGCGTGTGTGTTTAATTCCTCACACTAAGTCAGGGTGGAAAGAAACAATGCCACACCTTAGGAGAACATTTGTCCTTAGATTTTTAAAGTCCCAGTGTAAGGCCTCTTACCTGAAAAGTTTTTGTAATCCACCAAGTCAAACATAACAATAGCAACCGCTGACCATGTGATTATCAGAGCGATGACCAGAAGCCAGGCTGCAGGAGAGCTGAAGGTTGTCACGATGTCTTCCGTGACAGTCCTCTTCAGCACCTTTCCAGGGGACTTGGGCACAGATCCATTTTTGTTGTCTATCACAGCTGTTGTTGTAGATGTACTTCCTAGTCACACAGCCAGAAAATAAAGTATAATTCTTAAATGAACTTCAAATATAAGAAACGAGATAACATAGACTATATGAGTCTAGTAAACTCTTGATGCTATTTTCTAGAGTGGAACATACTTGCAAAGTGCAAGACAATAACCCATAGCCCATCAGGAACTTACCCAAATCTCAGGATTTTATCCTGAAATACAGGGGTTTAAGTGATAAGCAATCTCCAGTACAATTTCCCATTCTCATTATTAGAAGCTGAGTTTGAGGGCTAAGATGGCTTTTACTACTATGACCTTTGATTTGGGTGCTCTTGATGTTCAGAAAGCAAGAAAGAATATCCTCTTATGGAGAGAATAAAAATTAATGATAAAGTAGTTCAAATGAAAGAAATTTTTCTTGATACCCTGTTTTAAGTGCCTAACTTGCCCTCACTGATATCATTATATTTTGATAGGTACAAAGAACTAAGAGTAATGTTGGGAGATCTTAGAATATTAGTTAACTTGACTTCAAGAATCTATAACTAATGTCACAATTTACAAAATATATGAGATAGGAAAGTTACAAACAAATAAGTTAAATGTATCATTTTAAGTCTCACCATTCAAAAACAACTTTTGTTAAAATGTTCTATTTTTTCCCAATTTTCTCTAGATAGTTTTAAATGTGTAAATATTCTTTATTTGTTTGTAACAAGATATGATCATACTTTTATTTCCTTTAGCTAAGTGATATAGAATAAGTGGTACAAATATTCAGTATAAGAAATCCTTTAAACTAGAAAATAAAATATGGGCTCTTGAAACAGATCTGTACACAGTAATGCTTATGGTACAATTTTAATTCATAAAATATCCTTTAAGTATTCCAATTGAAAACATGAAAATGCTGTGTGCAAAGTAAACACTCTAGTTAATGAAGTCTGAATACTTTTTTTGTCCATAAAGTGGCACTTTCTCTTCACAAAAATAAAAGTCATATAATTCTTTGACTACCCAGAGGCTAGTGCATATCAATGTATTGCTCAAATAGAAACAATTACACAAGGAATGTTTTAGGATAAAATGGTAAATATGGTCTTAGATATTCAAAAGGTTAAAATGTTAATCAGGGGCACCATTGGTGAGATGATTTAAATAAGATTTTTAAAAATAGCCTTTGATAGATATTAGCAATAATATTGCCAGACTTCCTTTTAAAAAAGGAAAACTATGGAGATGCATGTTTCAAGTTCACGAACTCAATTTTGTGGAAATGATAGCAAGGTGGACTATTACCTTTAAAAACAGATTTCATAACTTGTATTTGAAGTGGTACTCAAAGAAGAAAAAATTAGAAAGAATTCACATCATATCCTCTCATTGATTTTTGTGCCAAATTCCCATCACTCCTAATGGTAGTTCTGAAATGGATGAATGATTGGAGTGCTTTGAAATGAGATTTAAGACCCAAGTGAGGCCACAAGTGAATCAAACCTTCAGAATAATGATTTTCAGGAGAGTAAATGAATTATGAGTGTTTAGAAGTAGCCTACCTGAAAGTTGATATGTTGCTAATCTCCAGTATTTTAACCTCTGGAAAGCTTTCTATGACTCCTAAAGAATTGTTTCTGCACTTGAGATCCACTTGAGCAAGTCAAGACGTGCGGCTGCAGATAGAGCTGTGCCAACCTCCTGGGTGTCTTACCACTGAATGTGTGAGTTTAAAGAGACTGGACTCAGATTTCTAGAATATTCATCACATGTTTAAAAAAATATAGAATTTTAAATGAAACGTGAATTTTTTTTTCTATCAAGGAAAATGGAGAAAATACAAATTCAAGAAGCAATACGAGTTCACAGTTAAAATATGAATTTCATGTTTTTTTTAAAGAATTAGTAGAAGTTCTGAACTTTAATTCACTTTATAATCCTGACAATAAAGCTATGGTAGAATTTTTAAACAGACAAAAATTATAAAGTGAACACTAATTTAGTAATTTCATTATCCTTTTTAATGTTTTCATATTCACACTGTCAAATTTTCCATATAAAAATTAAGCAAGGCTCAAGTGCTATGGAAATGCATGCCAAGTATCCAACCAGAAAACAAAAAACAACTGGAAAGTAATCAGAAGGTTAGCTTGCCGAAAGCATGTTTCTCGCCTTTGTCACAAATCACACTAAACTGTACTTTTCATTTTCTACTCAAATTTGCTACAGAAGCTACACAAAGTCAACAGGCAGAAAACAGAGAGGGCATAAAATTGTCTTCCTTGACAGCTGGTCAAGATAAACTCGAAGGACAGAGTGTGTAATCTGAGATTATTTAATGTTTGAGAAGCACATAAAGACGACAAGAGCAATCTATTGATGTTCTTGGAAAAAAATGAGAGGTAAACGTTACTGAGCGGTTTGACATGGGCTTCACTTCTGGAAACTTGGCACTTCAGCACTGGAGCAGAGAAGTGGGGCTACTGTTTGTGCTTCCTCTTAAATTCTAGTTGTTTTGATTATTTTGATTGCCGTATAGAATCATGTTCAAAAGAAGTAGGGGTCCGACTGCACAGCTCATGTGACTTTGTGCTGTAAAGCAGAATATGGAACAGTTTGTAACAAAGGTTCCAAAGATGGCTTCACAATCGATCTGCACATGGAAGACTGAGTCAGAAGCCTCCTGGCAGAAGTCACATAACCTCACTGTGCCTTATTGATCACTTGAAGAGACTGCCAACTGCACTTGACCCTTTTTGTTCCTGTGAAGGACCAGCGATATAAGGCTTGCCAAGAGTCTCCAGGGAGACAGGCCTAGGTTACACATTGATATCAGCAGAACACTGCATTTTCATGACATAAAAGCATTATGAATTTTGCATCTCAGCATGGGATGTGGTTTGTGAAATACAGTGTGTTTCTTCAGTATCTGGAGAGCAATGGAGAGAGATAGTAGTATATACTATTAGTGGCATTATGTGCATTCCTAAAATACACTGAATACATATTCACAATCTCATATTAGAATGAGCTTTGTCCATTGGACTATAAAACTTATGAAAATAAGAATTTTCCAGAAAAATCCCTTGAAAATATCTCTGTACAGGTATACTTGAAAAGGTTATAAATATCTGTCTTCTAATGCAACTAGTATTTGTAGAATGTATATGTATCATATGGAGAGTTGGGATAAATTAATTATGGTTTTCTCTAAGTATGTAAAAACTAAAAGATATTAACAGGAAATATAATTTATGGAAATATAATTTATGGAAACAGTTAATAATGACCTATGTTAAAATGATCATATATATTTCATCAATATATGTGATATTTCAGCCCAAAATAAATCATATGTTTTTAGAACACAGAGTCTAGATATGTGAGACACATATGAAATCACTAACCCTTTTTAAAGGAAGAGAATTACTTTGGTAACAAACTAAAATCTGATTCTCCTCCAAATTCAGTTAAAGTCTCATATTTACATTAATATCATATTCCATGTTATTTGGTAGGAAATGATGAAATTATAGAAGACATTTTGGTAACTTTATCTAGTGAGATAGGAATACATAAGTAGCTGTATTTAATCTTATTTTATACAATATATTTTGATCATACTCTTTGCCTTCCCTCAACTGCTCCCAGATTCTCCATAGCTCTCTATCTACCTACCCAACTTCATGTTATTTCTCTCTCTTTCTTTCTCTCTCTCAAAAATAACAAAACAAACAAAACAAAAAATAATATGATCTCAAACTCCTCAATATCCATCTATTTCTTCTACTCTTTTATTGGGTGATTTTTTTTCTCTAATGCTGTGAGCAGAATGAAGGCCAGTTCTTCATCACCAACCCTAAGAACAAACCTTTAAACCAGGTTTGGCCATTCAAATCACAGTTCATGATTGTGAGAGGTGGCAGAAACCCTCCACACCTCAGTTTTCTGTGAAACAGTCGAAAGACATTATTTTTCTACTATAAAGTTGTGAGTAGAGCCTATAGTGGCTCTCAAGTCCACCACAGAGAATCAGCTACAAGATGTAGAGAGACTCAGTATCAACCAGAGTGTGGACCAATGGAGCAAATAGTTCTTAGATCCAGACATGTGCCTGGCCTTTCTAGATACAGGGGTGTATACTGATAACTTCAGTTTTATTTTGGTGTTTCTGCTGCCAGCCATCACAAGTTTTGACTGAGGTACTTGCCTCTGTTAGGGAAATAAGATTCTTCTTCATCTGGTTGTACCATGATAATTGATCAATCATAACATTCTAAGTCCCTGAACTTTTATAAAAATGACTCTTAGGTTTGAAAGGAAGTATTAGATTTCAGTTTTGTGTTTCAAGTGGCTGAACAGCCATGGTCTTAAAGTGAAAAGAATTTCTTCGGAGAGTTGCAAAGTCAATTTCTGTAATTGAAGTGCTCCTAGAAACATCTAGAGACAGCTCACCGGGGATCTGATCGAGGGAGAAGGAGCGTTACCCTTGCTACTCTGGTCTGAAAGGGTGGGTCCCCCAAAGTATTAACTGAAAGCCCTGATCCCAAGTTGGGGGTTTCAGGATACAAGACCCAAACAAGTTATGAGGGGAAGATACCCCTTAGAAAAGAGGCTCGTCCATTGCAGCACGTGAGCTTGGAATGGAATGGCAGTTTACCCTATGGAAGCATGGAAGCAGGAAGATGCTTCTACCTGTGAGGAGTATGGTGTGCTGTTTGCAACCCAATTTTTTAGAATATTCATTAATGTATTTATTCAGTATGTTCTTTCTGGAATATAGTAGATGTTTCCTTGTATTTTAGCACTTGAAGCCCAGTTACCCCTACCTCCTAAGATTCTTGATTTCATTTTAGCAATTTTTTATTATTGGAAGTATAGTTTTTCTACAGTTAACTTAAAAACAATGGTGAGTATATAATTCAGTGTTTTGGAGCAAAAAACTCAGTGCCTTGTATTTCTGTGATCTTTAAAAATGAGTGTTATTCTTATTTTGAGTGTTACAGGTCTTATAGAGAAATACAATGAGGAAAGCAATGTTATAACCTACTAGGAACATGATAATTATAGTTCCTATTAGGTGCAACACTTTTTGTACAGTAAACCACAATCCATACTTATTAGATAAAAACAATGCCATAACTGTTGATCAGGGAAATTTTTAAAGTGCCATATTAACCTCAAAATTTCTACATCTAGGAGAATATGCTGTCCATAATATCTTCTTAAGTGAAGTAACAAATGAGACTTTTTTTTGAGACAGGGTTTCTCTGTGTAGTTTTGGTGCTTGTCCTGGATCTCGTTCTGTAGACCAGGCTGACCTCAAACTCACCAAGATCCATCTGGCTCTGCCTCCCAAGTGCTTGGATTAAAGGTGTGCACACCACCACCCGGCTGAGACATTTTTTTTGATATGAGAAAATGTTGAAAAGAAAGATATGTTGTTGATAGAAGTAAAAAAGAAAATGGCTATTCAGGTCTATCTCATAGGAGCTGAAAATTGTAGGTGGTCTGGTTATTATAGACAACTAGTTGGGGACTGTAAACACATGTAGATCAGTGGCAAATTGCTCACCAATGAAGTGCAAGTCCTTGTAGTTGATCTTGAGCACTTATGAAATAATAAAAACAAAAAAAAATAATGAGATTTTACAAGTAGTATATGCAAAGTCATTGACTAAGAAGCATACATTATTATTAAGCAGAAGCACTCTTTTCCAGAGAGTCAGTTAGGGCATCATTAAGGTTGTACAATCTTCAAAGGGGTTACAGGTAGAAGAGGTTTCTAAAACCAGATGGGGCAGAGTACATGCATAAAAAATATAATGCATTAATGATCAATTTACAAAAATGTGAGGGCTCAGTGTCTTAGTCAACTCTGTGTGAAATAATAAGAACCATAGACTTAAACATATACTACATTTTCCCTCTTTTCTGGAGGTTGGTGTTCTGATGCCATGATACGATTATTGTAAGATATCCATTCCTGGATGGCAGCTGTCTGACTTCCCAAGGTGTCTTCAAATGAAGGACAAGAAAAAAAAACATATCTAAGTGTCTGTTGCTATAAAAACAATAATTGTACTATTAAATATCCCACCCTAATTACTTCTTCTAAACCTAATTACCTCTCAAGCACCTGATTCCCTTGACCTAGTAACATCAGTTGGAGATTAGGACTTGAGCTGTGATTAAACAGGGGAAAGATGCACTTCTGTACATAGGATGAATCATTCACTTTGATTTTCTTTTTAAAAATGTTGTTAAAACTACTATAGTATTTTAAGCCTACCTAGGACAACTATTTGAATAGAAGTGCATCTTTCATGTTAAAAATAACAGTAATCATGACTGGCACCCCTTTCTATATGCCCTGAAGCCCAAAATCAAACTATTAGTGGGCACTATACATAATGACAAGCTAGGGATTTGGAAATTAACTGATACCCAGGAGAAGTCCAAAACATGCAAATCGGGTTCCTTTTAGGCAATTGATCTGTGGCTACAGAAGTCTCAGATGAGAAGGTATTTCGGTATATATCAGATGTTTGGGAATCTATAGCAAGTCTTCCAAATTCCATTGATTTCATTTCACAGAGTCAGTAGCAGATTTGCCGTTGTTGTTGCTGTTCTTGGCAAACTCATTTGAATAGTATGAATGCCTAATCGTTTTCTTTGATGAATTAATTTTCTAGTACTTTCTTTAGACACCTTTTCTTTCTCAGTCAAATTTGCACAAATGAGTTAGATTCACAGAGCCCCAGCAGTCATCTAGCTAAATGTCCATTGTTGTTGAATTGCAAACCCATAGAAATGAAACAAAAAAAAATCCTTGAGTAATGACATTTTATTTCATTTAGAAATGAATCCAAGCCGAAAGTTTCAAACTCATTAGCTTTTTGTATTTCTTTTTACTCTCATGTTTTTTTTTGTTTATTTTTCCTAAAGACATTTTCATAGAAACACACTCTTCCTTAAGAATGACCTATACCTTGCTGCCATTAGGCCTGTAGAGTCACATAACATTGAGAATTCATAACAGGTGTTCTTTACATCCAATGTGAGGATGTTGCCCCTCCAAGCATGTGAAACATTTACACTCTTTTCTTATTAATGAATTCTTCACCATTAATTCTTCCTAAAACTTCTGTTTCAAACTGTATTTGCAGGAAATGTTGATATGATGATTTCTACCAACTGCCATAAATAACTTTCAGAAACTTAAGGAAATGCAAGAAGTACTTGAAAGCCTATGCTTTTTATAGGTGACATAAATAGCAAGTGTTCTTTATATGTTCAAATGTAAAGAAATACATAGCGTGCTTCCTATTTATAAGAAAATTTTCATAAGTTTTCAGAAAAGCATGGCAATTTAAGGTTGAATTTTTTCATATTATATATAAGTGAAAAAAGGAGAGTGTATAACTCTTAAGCAATGACATGACAAATTTAATTCTCTCAGGAGCTTTTGTAAAACAATTACAGTAAAACTTTTTCATGCATCTTTATAATATAAAATTTACTATCAGTACCACAAATGATGCTTTCTACAGTTAATCTACAACTAATTCTATTTCTCTATTGGGATTGAAACAGAACCAGAGAATTTTTAACCGACAAACAAAGTACAATTTAATTCTTTTGAAGGAAATATACTTATTATTGAGCATCATTGTAATAGCATACTATTCACTTGGTTAGTTAAAATGGAACCCAAATCTTCATTGAATTATTTCAAAAGTATATCTAAAAGTCTAGCCCCAGTCTAGAGATTTTTCTTGATTCAATGAAGAATATGTAATATGAATTGAAGAGATTTACTGTGAATGTGTGTGTGTGTGCTATAATTATTTCATCTACAGGAAAAGAAAACAGCCTCCTGTGCCTTTCAAGGAACTCTGAATCAGCTTGAAGCTCCTTTATGTATCTCTGAAAGACAAGGAAGATGTTCATGCCCATATTTCAATTTCAATAAAGCAAACAATTGGGTAGTAATAGACACTACACTATGTCAGCTATCTCTAGGAACTCTTATAGTTGGAAGCAGGTTGCTAATACTGCACACATCTGGGCGAGGGTGCTTAGTTTACTCAATTCTGATGTGACAGGAAACTGAAACATGGCTTAATCTTTTTTTTTTTTTGGGTTTTTCTCAAGACAGGATTTTTCTGTGTAGCTTTGCGCCTTTCCTAGAACTCACTTTGTAGCCGAGGCTGGCCTTGAACTCACAAAGATCTGCCTATCTCTGCCTCCCGAGTGCTGGGATTAAAGGTGTGCGCCACCACTGCCTGACTGGCTTAATCAGTTTTTTAAAGTCCTCTCATTATTTGACCTTAGAAAGTGTTGCATGTTGCTCAGTCTCCAACATTGCTATCTTCTGTTTATTCAAATAGACCTAAAATTGCTCATAAGTTCTATGGGAGGAAAATATGTAACTCTGTCCCAACTAAAAATAGACTTTTCCTGGAGCAATTATAGCTGTTGACACAGAACATTTTTTAATAAAAAGCGATGATATAAGTCTAATGAGAAATGATTAATTTTTTTTTCATATGGCTCCCACATTCTTTGTAGAAATTCAGCTTTGTCTAGACAGATTAGCAGTTATTTTATTGAGTATTCTGGGAATTATATATTTGCACCTCAATGGAGTAAAACTAAAAGAAAAGGCAGGTACATGTCTTTTATAAACATTAGCAGTGTCTTCTGTCAGGTAGACTAGGGATAGAAATTCTCTTATTGCTAGAGACTAGGAGAAAGAAATGTTCCCCAGATTCAATCCATGGTCAGCTCATGGCATGGGGACAGATTACATGGAACATTGACATCTTATATCATTTCAATAGCTTTGAATGGGTTTTGTTGAAGGGGAAAAAATGGCAAACTCTATACTTCTGACATTTAAATTACTCAAAGCAGTTATTTCTATAAAGTGTGCCTTTATATAAGCTTTTTTAAAAAAATTAAGCTTATTCAAGCATTAAACTGTATTAGTATCAGCAAGCCGTAGCTGACTCCATAAAAACAAGCTTTAGAAATCTGGTTGCCTTCCAGCATGTGTTTGAAGAAAGTATCAAGCAGTCATACCCTGGACAATACAGGTCTAGGCTTATGCTCTGGAAGGTATTTGGCAACCAAAGTCTTTTGCTAATTTGGAGATCTATATAGATGATAGATAGATAGATAGATAGATAGATAGATAGATAGATAGATAGAT
>CABHPQ010167603.1:12438-53829 GCA_902168405.1 Peromyscus aztecus | reverse complement strand
GGAGGGGGAAACTGTGGCTGATATGTAAAATTAAATTAAATTATAAAATAAAATTTTAAAAAAAGAAAAAAATGTCCTTGTTTCAACACCAGTATGGTTGTATTGTTTTACTTGTGTTTAGGTATCTGTGTGTGTGTTTGTATGTATGTGTGTGTATGTGTGTGCTTAGGTGTTCAGGCATATATTTATCATGGTTATGTGTTGTGCCTTTTGCATATATCGTCTTTAATGCCTCTTTGGGGGTGATGTTCTTAGTGATCTGTTTCTTCTAGAAAGTTCAATCCCAAGGAACTGCAGGGCTAAGGAGGGTTATGATTTTCTTCCTCTTTCCTTTTTCCCTCTGCGCTATTCTGACACATTTGACTTCTTTCATAAGACTCCACTCTCCTCTTCTGTTGTTCTCTACTGTTGTGTCTCCCTCATTGGCTTACACACAGGGAATCTCTCACCTCGTTTCCTGCACGTCTTTAAAGTGAGCAAGCCCTGCTCCCGTGCTGATACATCCCAACAGTGAAGCTTCCTGGTTTCATGTTTAACATGTTCAAATGTTCATTGTCAAGAAATGTTGCTATATGCTTACTTTTCCCTTTATTGTTATATATTCACTGTATATGGTATTGGGTTTTTATGTAGAAATGTCTAATTAAATTTTAATTTTGTTATTTCATTGACAATTTCATACCACTTATTTTTCTTATACACTCCCAACTCCCTACCCATCTAACATCATGTTGTCCTTTTATTAAAAATAGGTTGAGTCTAATTCTCTTGGAATATGGTTGACCTACCAGGATGTTACAACTCTAAAGAAAACCCTTTTCTCTCCCAGCATGTATCAAGTTCCAATAGCTCACCCCCTAGAGGTGGGACTTTGGCCCATCTCCCACTCTGTATGGGTTGTTTTCTGGCTTGAGCTTGAGCAAGAGTTGTTCGTGTTGTCATAGCCACTGATTTTGTATGTGTAAGTGATCTCTCGTGTCTGAAAACACTGTTTTACTGTAGCCATCCCTTCAGAAAGTAGTTGGTTACTCCCTTCACATTCTGGCCTCTTTGGCACCAGTGATCATATCTCGCCACAAGTTATTTACCTGAGCACACAAGGTTCACATCTGGGTGAGACTGATGATTTCTTTTCTCTAATAGTGTTCATCACACCTTCCCACATTAGGAAAGCTAGGTAGCACAGCTGAAGCTTTGAAGTCAATACTAGTTTGATTTCTCCACATACTATATCTCAAGAATGTGTTGTTTTCAGCAATAGAGCTTTACTCTGCTTCATTTAGGAAAACCATAGAGGTTTGAGTTCAGTGTTCAACATGAACACATTTATGGGGGCACTAGACAACATTTTTTTTTGTACCAAACGCTGAGCTGCTAAGACAGTGAAAGGGTCAAGTTCAATTTGAAAATGTGATACGACTGTGAACATCAAAAAATAAAATTCTTTCCAGAATTACCTCAGAAATCAAGCATTATGTGACTAAATAAAGTTTTAAAAAACTAGAAATGATTGTCTAACTATGAGAAACAATGTGCTCAAAACACAATATAAATAAAAAAAGCTTCCAGTTTTAATAGAGCTTGACTGGTCTGGTCTTGTTCATGTTTGCTTAATCTCTCCTTTCTTGCTTGTCTTTGTCATAATTCTATAAAGTCCTGCTCATCTTTGTCATAATTCTATAAAGAACTACTATATCTCTACATAGTAGTCTGTAAAGTATTAATGCTAAAATCATGAACACGCTCCTTTCAATCAACAATGTTATTTTTCCATTTATTATTTATTATTAATAATATTATATTTATTATAATATAATTATAAAAATATTATATTTATTAACATACTACTGACCTGAATTTCCATATTTAAAATTCTAGCTAAAATTATTCCTTTACAAAGGTGTTTCATTGATACAAGGTATTACATGCATAAGCATGTTGTGAAAACATATTCTTTTTTACAAGTGTCTAATTTATCCATTGTTTACACTCACAAAAAGTACGTATTTTTACTATAGCTTCCCCAGTTAACACTTAGCATAAATTACCAAAATTATTCGTCTTTGTTGTGGAGCTTGCTAGAACCCATATGAGGTGATTTTGGTGTTGAAAAGAAATGATATAAAGAACTATGAAAAGACATGTATCTTCTCCAATAACCTGCAACAAATCTAAAGGGCTTTGGTATACCCGATGTATGTGCTTAGATGTCCATATATGTGTATGTGCTTATGTGTATATATAGGTGCTTATATGTATGTGCTTTTGTGTTGGTGTATGTGCTTATATGTAAATGCATGTTATTATGTGCATGTGTTTCTGTGGTTGTGTGCATATGTATATTTTTTTGTGGAGGTTCAAAGTCAACACTGGGAGTCTTTTTAATTGTTCTCCACTCCATATTAATTGAATCAGTGTTGCTTACTGAGCTCTTGGCTTGCCAGTTTTACTGTTTGAGTTAGGGATCTTATGATCCAGAATGCCCTGTTGCTGCCTCCAGAGTGCTCAGATTCCAAGCATCTACCTGTGGTGGTATTGTGTTCCCCAAAATATTGTGCACCCTAATAAACTTATCTGGGGTCAGAGAACAAACAGCCACTAGATACAAAGGCTAGAAAATGGTGGCACTCACACCTTTAATCCTAGCATTCCAGAGATAGAAATCCCTCTGGATCTCAGTGAGTTCAAGGCCACATTGGAAATGGCCAGGCATGGTGACACATGCCTTTAATCCCAGAAAGCCAGCCTTTAATCCCAAGGAGTGGTGGTAGAAGGCAGAAAGGTATATAAGGCGTGAGGACCAGAAACTAGAGGCATTTGGCCTGGTTAAGCATTTGGCTGGTTAAGCTTTCAGGCTTCTAGCAGCACAGTTCAGCTGAGACCCATTCTGGATGAGGACTCAAAGGCCTCCAGTCTGAGGAAACAGGACCAGCTGAGGATCCGGCAAGGTGAGGTAGCTCTGGCTTGTTCTGGTTCTCTGATCTTCCAGTATTCACTCCAATAACTGGCCTCAGGTTTGATTTTATACATAAGAACTGTTAAGATTCCTGCTACATCGACCGTTCCGGTCTACCTGGTTTTTGTGTGGATTATGAAGATGCAGACCTTTGTCCTCATTCACACAAATCACTTTATCTTCCAACCCACCACCACACTCCACAAATTTAGTTTTTAACTGCAAGATGACAATTTGATTTTTTTTTTCTTTCTTCTTTAGGAATTTTTTGCTGAACCTACAGAATAGTTTCTTATCAAAGTAAGAAAGGGGATTAACTTGACTAAAACCCTGTTAAAATGCAAATGAAATGAATTTCTAGGCAATAAAGAATGCATTAAGCTGGAACCCTAATGAACGCATAATAGTAAAGAGTCCTCGGGATCTTTTGTGCATATCTGTCTATTTCATATTTATGCTCACTTAGACATCAGTCTTCACACAATTTTAGAGGCTTTACATTTCTATTTGCTGCAAGCATGTTTAACAGGCATACTGCTGCATATCATCCAGGAAAACTTCTGAAATTCTTTCACATCACCAAACCAAAAATTCAGAAAAAAATATCACACATGACATGTCTTCTATAGTTTAAGTTCATTTTCAGGAATTACCGAAAGCCAGTATTTGTACTGACATATAATTTGCCTAAACTCCAGTTATCTATGAGGTTTTGCTTTTTGTTATAAGATGGATTTTATAGTTAAAGGGAATGAAACTAAGTATTTAATCACATTAAGAAGTTAATCATAGGGATAATGACAAGGGTTTTTTTTTTATTTTTAAACAGAGATACTAATTCCTGGCATGTCATTCTAGGTTGAGAATGGGCATTTTCTGGCTTAAGAAAATATCTCCCAGTGGTCATGGATTTTGCTAAGTGAGACCTCTCTTTTGATGGGAAAGAACAGAGTTTAAGCAAACAGAATTAGGTCATCCCTTTTACCTTGTTAGACCTATTCACATTTTGCTCAAAGGCTTTTTAAAAATTCAGAGGATTTTAATATATTATCCTATAAAATAATTGTATAATCTATTATTATAATAGATCATAAAAAGAGTATGGTCATTATAGAGTAAGTACTGTTCCAGAATCATAAAATGTTAATAAGTGTCCAAGGTCAAGAAAATATAGGATAGGTTCGGAGTTAAATCTACAAAAGCTGGTGTGCTGTAAGTTGAAATAGCTGCAAAAGATTCATGAAGTCTATTCTGTGCCAAGAACAGTATCCCTGAAACTAATTTAAATGATTAGTTTTACTTTTTTCATGTTCATTCCTTAGAAAGCATGTGGTATAGCCACGATGATTATAGCAATAAAAAGGGCCATTTACTGGTCATGACAATGTTGTACCTATGAGATGTGAGGTCTCCTGGAGCCAAGGAGAGAAACATTAAAAACAAAAGCCTTAGGAATGTGTCATTGAATGTGTATTATCACTTTATGTGCAATAGTATGCATTGGCTTCAGTATAGTTTTGTTTTCAACTACTTATTCTCATCTATGGTGAAGAAGAAAATATCATTGAGTTAGCATTGAATTAAATATGATTTAATGACTTAGTGAGTAGCTTGTTCCAGCTCTTCATTAAATTTGATGGGCTATGTGCAAATTATTTCTTTCCAAAGCCAGAATATTTACTTTGTCAATGGATTCATAATTCAGAGGTCCTTTATCAAGTGTATGTTCTGTCAATCAGAAGCGTGGGACTGCCTGGTCACACACAGAGCTTTAAGTAGCAGAGAAAATGTAAATATTTTACCATCTTATTTCAATTATCATTTTTAGAGTTGAACTTGAAGTGTAATTCTATCCTAAAATAACTTCCTATATACTCATTTATATTCCCAGAGTCATGGAGTCCTTAATCTATGCTTCTTCGGAACAATGGCTTTCCCTGTAAACTATGGCTGGAGTAATGTTCTCTTCTTCCACCTTTATGTGGCTGCTAATTTTGAAAGTCAGTTTTCCTTATTATTAAGGAGAAAAGTATAAACATGAATATTCATATATTGTGCTTATTTGATGCAGAAATACTTCATCTTTAGGAAATGTATCTTCTACTTTTAATGCACATTTTACTTTTATGATAAATTGTTCTTTTCAGTTATTAATGATTTTTTTGTGAAGCTAGTGCAGGTTATTGTCTCAAGAATCAGATCATCCAAGCCACTGGAGCAAATGCAACCACCAGTGTCTGAATGCCCAACATGATTCTCTCTCAAATTCTCACGTGGACAACGCCACCATCTCCTAATCTATTCTCCAAATAGAATGAATAATTTTCTTTGCTTTAGTCTAAGTTGTTCCAATTATATCTTATCAAAAATAGAGATACTGATATACTTGTAATTAGAAAAATATAGTATATGTACACCTTCATGTATTTAATAGTTGAATTGATATATGATGATATGCTAATTGAATATCATGTAATGAGGATCATAGGTTATGATATAATTATTATGGTATGTTTCATCTGCCTAGTTTGAAGCAAAATGTTTATTAAGGACATTATAATTAGATATCATACTTCTCTCGTAAAATGATATCACATTACTTTAAAGAAAAATATTTATATTCCTTTTAATTAATGATAATTGAGTAATGTTAGCAGTGATTATTATGTTTTAGAAATGGACAAAGAGCTGGAAAGCTGGTGCAGCATTTAGGAACACTTGCTGATCTTGCAAATACCTGGGAATCAGCTGTCATCTCCATGGCAGTTTATAGGTATCTGAAACTCTAGTTCCAGGCAATCGTATGCTCTTTTCTAGCCTTCATGGGCAGCAGATATTTTGTGCTATACATAGATACCTCAGGCAAACACTCAAGCACATAAAATTAAATTAAAAAATTCATAAAAGAACAAATGTTGCTATTTTACAAATAACTTTCCTCATAACATCATGTTTTCCAGTAGGCATTTTTGCTTATTAGTAAACACTAGAAGTATTTTAGTATTTAGAAAATGTCTTGTTTTCTCATGCTCTTGCTTCCTGGTTGCTTCATTCACATATTTTCTTCTTGAAGCCATCTAAATGAGATCAGACGTCCTATATACACTTATCTAAACCATTGTTGTCCTTAATGCCGACATGCTCGGTGTCTTACAGTGCTATATATTAGAGGAGTTTTAGCCAGCAGTCACTGCTGAATTGTGCTTGGTCCTTTCCACGGCCGTCTTTTATCCCTGTGCTGCCTTCCTGTTAGAAAAAGATTGTCAGAATCCACTGCCATCGGAAGTTGTAATACTTCTAACTGAACTCACTAGGATTTATTCTAGAGTGAGAGACTCGACTCATACATATTCCTCAATCCCCACAGTGGGGGGGCGGGAGGGGGGCGTAGGGGCGTGGCAATCCCTCACAGGGGCTCATTTTCCTCACAAGGTTCCTGTGCTATGGGAAGGAACATTCAAAGACTGGGATGACAGACAGCGGTGACATCTCCAATAAGCTACTCATGCCATGTGCTCTAGTGTAAGAAAGACTTTCAGGGCCTGTGGTCAAGTCCAGGATATAGACTGACACAACTATTTCTGAAATGGTACAAAACTGGTCAAAGAGGTAGGGAGAATATTTACTTGAAATGCCATGATGAGAAAGCAATGAACACCAAAAGAGGTCGTTGACAGGCTTCTTCCTCCATGTGTTTCTGAAAGCATAACTTGTGTAACAGGAGACAAAGAGAAAAATCAGATACTATTATCCCATAGAAGGAAAGACTATTAACATACAGATGAAGGAAAGAGAACATGACTATTACCATGATAACTGTCATCAGCTGTTGAAATTCTTATTTATTAGTATATGTGATACTGGTTGCTGTAGCTGTCAGGATTCTCTTTATAAGGGTTTCCTGTCATCTGCTTTACCCTCTGCTCTCTTCCATTCTTCACTCTTGTCTCGCGGGACTCTGTTAACAGCTTCGCTAGTGATTTCTTCTGTGAAATGTTTCTTCCTCGATTTTAATGTTTTTGTTTTCTTTCCATAATGTAATTTTAGCCTAGGGTGTTGGCAGTCTACGCTGATCATTGTAAATAAAATGAATGTGAGTTATTGACTAGATGGCTATTATGTCACTTAACTGGTGTGTGTGTGTGTGTGTGTGTGTGTGTGTGTGTGTGTGTGTGTTCAGTAATGGAAAACATGAGTAAAATCATATTTAGACACTACCACAGGGATTGAGGTTTAATATATAAAATCTCATTTCAAGCTAGTCAGTGGTAGCACACGCCTTTGATCCCAGCACTCGGGAAGCAGAGGCAAACGGATCTCTGTGAGTTCGAGGCCAGCCTGGTCTACAGAATGAGCTCTAGGATAGACTCCAAAACTACACAGAGAAACCCTGTCTTGAAAAAAAAACTCATTTCTAATAATAATTCAGTTTACACTGAAGCTTTTCTTTGAATTGTAGTAAATGATAAAATATTTTTATTATACCCTTACTAAACAAAGCCCAGCACACAACTTTCTTGTGACTTGATAAAGAGGGATAGAGACAGATGGAGATGATAGAAGACAGAGTTAGGAACGAGATAATAACAGAGATTGGACAGATGATGAGATAGAAATAGCGACTATAGAGATAAGACCCAGATGATGGTCAGGATGCATGACCTATTTCCTTCAACTAGGCCATCCCTTCTCAACCAGAGCCACATCTCCTAATCCTTCTATTCTTTTCAATCAGTTCCACTCCCTGGTGACTAAGCTTTCAAAAATATGTGACTATGAGAGTCACCCCATCCATGTATCTTCTTCTGAGAATTCATTACAACATTTAACACCCTTCTTTCTATTGTCTCTTTACCAGCTTAGAAGATTTTCTATTGTTCATATTTACTCAAACTAATTATTTTACACATTTGTAGGTATAGGTAGTCCTTTATTTCTCTTCAAATAGCCAGTTGTAAAACCATAAACTCTATTAAAAAATTATAAACATTAGCTGTTTGACCAATTATCCCATTTTGCTCACTTTATCTACATAAGAAACTATGCAATAAATTATAAGATGTCTCTGACAAATTATATTTTAATGAATAATTCAGCTATATTTTTTAAAAAACAATCCATTTTTTTCAAAAATGCAAATTCTATAAATAGTAAAGTTAAGGAATTGTCTAGACACAAACAAAACAATGAAACATCAGAAAAATATGTAGTCATATTTAGACCCTGGATCAAATATGAAGACATAGCTGATTGCCTGGTTCAGACTAAATGTTTAGGTTTTCTTTTCTGATGTGACATTATATCTCCTCTTCCCTCTAACCCCCATTCCTTCTCAAATCATGGTCTACTGTTCTTAAATTATTGTTGTTTTGTATACTAATAAATATTTAAGTACAACCTGATGAGTTTTTTAGTGTTAATTACATGTATATGTTTTCAGGTTGATAAACTGGTATTGTATAGCCACTTAGGGGACTCATATTTGGGGAAGACTAATCCCCTTTTCTCAGTCATCAATAATTACCTGGAGGTTTTTATCTACTGGTGAGGCCCCATGACATTTCCCCCACTGTGATGGCACATCAACTCATGTTGTTATTATTTAGATAAAGGGCAGTCATATTTTTTGAGATTTCCTGAGTGTAACTTCTCCGCCATATAGAGAAGACAGAATCACACAGAAGACATACTGCTCCTCTGGCTTGAATTTTCTGCCCCATCTCACATAATGCTTCCCGAGCCTCAGGTGTAGGAGCTGGGAGGTACCTGAATCAGTTGCAGTGAGGCATCCTCATGTCAGATTCTAACTGCATTTTGATGAGTTGTATTTTTCTGTCATGGTCTCTGTCTGCTGCAAAATAAACTTTTTGGATTAAGGATGAGAGCTACTCTTATCTGTGAGTATATAGATGAGTATTGAGAATTGAGTTAGGAATTATATGGGTTTGAGAAAGGGACAGTAATAGCTTATTTTCTCAAATCCATGACCACACTAGGCAAGAACAGTTGCTAGATTTATAGTTTTTGTCACAAAATTTGCATTCTTAAATTTTGTATTTATTGTTTAAAACATTTATACAAATGTGTTATGTGTTTTGGTCAAATGCAGTTTTTACACCTTCCTGTCCAACTCCTTCTGTAACTCCACCATTTTACCTTTTAGGCTCACATTTTCTTTGTTAACCCAAGGATTTTTCAACCCACTGTTCCATGTTTACATGAATTCTCATATAATGCTCCTAGATGTGTGTGCTATTAAACTATTTAAGATTGAGACAGATAACTTTTCTTTTTCAAACTTACCCTTAGTGGATTTACAATGGGACTTTCAGTAGAATTTAGAGCAATTGGCCTGATTAGAAAAGTAGAGAGTATAATTTTTACATGGGATATTAAATTGTTTAAAGATTTCATATCTCAAATTATTAGTTTTACACAAATTATCGTGTGAATGATCAACAGAGTCAAAATTTCATGGAAGTGGTTTCAGAAGAAAAGTGTATTTGATGAAAAGGAGATGATAGAAACAATAAAAATGATACCGATTTGAAGGCAAGGGAAAGTGACAGAAGTGAGAGGAAAAGAAAGAAAAGATTATAAAATGTGTAATTGATAAAGCTAAAATATTGCCAGGATTTTCTTCCCAGCAGGGAGAAGCTATGCAGTGTGCCTCCTGTGTTTAAGGATAGCATTATCTTCTTATCCAAAACCCTTTTTCTGTACTTAAAGGACCCTAGACAGCTATTTATTTTCCATTACACTCCATTGTGAAGTACTTTTCTTACCCTGAAGTGAATTTAAATTAAAATGCCATATGCTGTTCTGAAGAGCTTTGTTCTATAATGCGCTCATTACAGTCATAGGCACCCTTTTCAATTTCTGTTACTGCTGTTACAGAATAGAAGCATTGAAATGACTGTTTATGGATGTATGGATGTGTCCATGAGAACATGTACATAAATTTTTGACTTACAGTTGCATTGCTCCATATAACTACTACTTTATGAATATCAAATATTTATAGCAAGTCACATCAAGTAATTTTTGACAGATAAAATTGAAGTTTGACATGGTCATACAAGTCTTTTAAGTATGAGGATTTTAGATTTAGAATTTTAATTTCAAATTTTTAATGGTAAACATACCAAAGTATGCATGGAAGAATATAAAATGTCCTTTGGCTATTGTCTTGTGTGGTATTTTCGTTAGGGTTTCTATTGCTGTGAAGAGAGACCATGTGTAAGGATTCAGTCCTTAATTATGTCATCAGCCTTCGATGGAGTCCCAGCCTAAAAAGCCGGTGGGCCCTCAGTGCACTCTCTGTCTTCTCTCCTTTCTGCTCCTTCCTCTGGTCGGCCCCCCTCCCTCCCTCCCCCCCCCCCCCCCCTCTCTCCCCACCTCTCTCCCAATAAAGCTCTAAAAAGGTAACCATGGCTGTGATTTGTTCAATCAGCACGCTCCTCCGACTGCATGACTGCCTCGGGCGGTGACCTGTCACAAGGAGCAACACCAGAGCATAAACAACACCATGACCATAGCAACTATTATAAAGGAAAGCATTTGATTGAGGTGGCAGCTTAAAGTTTCAGAGGTTTAGTCCATTATCATCATGGTGGGAAGCATGGTGGCATGCAGGCAGTCATGGTCCTAGAGAATTCTACATCTTGATCCAAAGACAACAGGAAGTGGCTTATCCCACTGAGCATGGCTTAATCATAGATGAGACCTCAAAGCCTACTTCCACTGTGACATACTTCCTTCAACAAGACAGACCTTTTAATAGTGCCTCTCTATTTGGTGGTTATTTTCTTTCAAAACCACATTCCATTCTCTGTCCAACAAAAGGCCTATAGCCATACCATAACACAAAAATGCATTCAGTCCAACTTGAAAAGTTTCCATAGTTTATAACAATCTCTAGCTTATTTAAAAGTTTAACATCTCTTCTGAGATTCATGTAATCTCTTAACTGTAATCTCCTGTAAAATCAAAATCAAAAAAACAGTTCACATCTTTCCAACATATAATGGCATAGGATATACATTATCATTCCAAAATGTAGAGAAGGGAGCATAGTGAGGAAATACTAGAACAAAACAAGACCTAAACCCAGGTGGGCAACCTGCAAACACTGCATCTCCATGCCTAATGTCAAAACCACCTTCAGAACTCCAACCCCTTTCAACATTGTTGACTACAACACACTTCTTTCTCTGGGACTGGTTCCACTCCCTGTTAGTAGCTTACCTTGGCAGGTATCCCACTGTTCTGGCATCTCCAGCATCTTAGAGTCTCCAAGGTAATCCAGTCCTCAGCTTCACAACTTCACCAATAGCTGCTCAGGGCCTCAATTCAGGGACACATGCCTGGCCTTGGCAGCTTTTCTTAGTCACTGAGGAAGCTTCCATAACACATTTCTTTTATTCATAATTCTAAATCCAGAACCACAGAGGCAAAGCTGCCAAGTTCTGCTGCTTTCTGGGGTAGTACATGGTCTCCTTGTTCAATTACATCTTCAGCTTCCTGTTGTTTATGGTTTCCTTTACTGTCTAAGCTTAGCTGTCCATGAACTTGCTCTGTAGATCAGGCTGACCTCAATCTCAGAGATCAGCCAGTTTCTGCCTTCCAAGTGCTGGGATTAAAGGTGTGCACCACCATACCAGGTTCTAAGGTTTTCTTTAATTCCTTTTCACAAGTTGGAAATTTAGCTGGGTGAGATCTGCCTTAATCCTCCCTGGTAGGATTAAGGGCATGAGACACCACTGTTGGTTTTAATGTGGCGCTGCAATATTATTCATTAAATGGTGCTGTTACAATGTGAGAAAGGCCATGAGACATGACAAAACCACGATCATCTAGTATCCACTTATGAGTGAGTACATAACCAGACTGCAACTGACAACTCCAGGGAGGCTACCCAGTAAAGAGGACCCTAAGAAAGACACAGGGATTGCCCAGCGGCAGAGAAATGGATGAGATCTACATGAGCAAACTAGGAGTAAGGGGGGAGGGTAATAGAAGGCAAGGTTCAGGGGAAAGAGAGCTTAGGGGAGCGGGAGATCCCAGCTGGATCAGGAACAGAGTGGGAGAATAAGGAAAGAGATACCATGATAAATGAACACTCCATGGGAATAGGAAGAAGCAGAGTACTAGAGAGGTCCCCAGAAATCCACAAAGATGACTCCACTATAGACTACTGGCAATGGTCGAGAGAGTGCCTGAGCTGACCTACTCTGGTGATCAGATGGATGGACACTCTATCATGATAGAACTCTCATCCAGTGACTGATGGAAGCAGATGCAGGGATCCATGGCCAAGCCCCAGGTGGAGCTCCAGGAGTCCAATTGATATGAGAGAGAGAGAGAGAGAGAGAGAGAGAGAGAGAGAGAGAGAGAGAGAGAGAGAGAAGGGATTATATGAGAAAGATTATTGAGACCATGATTGGAAAAAGCACAGGGACAAATAGCTAAACTAGCAGAAACATATGAATTGTGAACCAATAGCTGAGGAGTCCCAAATAGAACTGGACTAGGCCCTCTGGATAAGTGAGACAGCTGATTAGCTTGAACTGCTTGGGAGGCACCCAGGCAGTGGGACCAGGACCTGTCCTTGGTGCATGAGCTGGCTTTTTGGAACCTAGGGCCTATGCTGAGACACTTTGCTCAGCCTTGGTGCAGGGTGGAGGGGATTAGACTTGCCTCAACTGAATGTACCAGGCTGGGCTGACTCTCCAGAGGAGACCTTGCCTTGGAGGAGGTAGGAATGGGGGGGGGGATTTTGGGGGGAGAAATGGAGAGTGGGAGGAGGGAGGATAGGGCTGATATGTAAAATGACTAGAAAATCTCTTATATACAATTAAAAAAAAGACCACTATCAGAGTTTTATTAGGAGAAGAGAGGGACAGAAGTGAGCGTGACCAGGCCTATGGAAGACACATGCAAAGAGAGAAGGCAGAGAGGAGAAGGAGAAGAAGGGGGAGAAATCTGTGTCCCACTTCTTATGGATTCCTCTACCCATGAACATATGGACTTAGGGAGCTATGCCACACATAGCTTTATGTAGATTGCGTGATCATGCTTTGTACAACTATGCAATCACACAGTGCACTGATTACATAGTACATAAGGCCTCTTACTTGGCTACTGAACTGTGCATGTGTGGTCATATAGCTGCAGGAGTGGCAAGGAATTCCAACAACCACTTCCTTGCCTAAGTTTTTCTTTTATTATTTTTCACAAGTTGGCAATTTAGCTGGGTGGGATCTTGCCCTGAGGTGATCACTCTGTATTCCATTTTTTAATCTGTTTCTCTCCTTGAATACAAGACTTAGCTCAATTCCACTTCCTGGTGCTCTTTTTCTCCTTAAATCTTACGATTTTTCTGTGCTCAGCTTTCTCATTTTCATTATAGATCAGCATTAGAATTTCCACTAATAACCACAAAACAGAGTCTATACTAGGCTGTTTTGGATTTTCTCTGCTAATATAATTAATCTAAAACTCTACAATTTAGCCTCAGGCTGACTCTTTAGAAAATGGAAAAGGGTAATCTCATTCTTTATCAAAATATCACAACAATCTCTAGGAAACATACTAAAATTCTTCTCCTCTGAAACCTCTTGAGCCAGCCCCACACAGTTCAAATCATTCTTAGCACCATTATCTTCTATGACCCATTAGGCAGTGATTGAATATGCCATTGCTTCCTAACCCAAAGTTACAAACTCCAAATTCCTTTGAACAAAACATGGTCAAGTCTATCACAGCAATACCCAACTCCTGATATGAATTTCTGTCTTAGTTATTGTTCTAAAGAGACACCATGACCACTAAAACTCTAAAAAAGAACATTTATTTGAGGTGGTGGCTTACAATTTCAGAGGTTCAGTCCATTATCATAATGACAGAGAGTATGTGGGCATAATGGTAGACATGGTGCTGGAGAATTCTACATTTTGATCCAAAGGCAACAGGTAGTGGTCTGTCTCATTGGGCATGGTTTGAGCATATATGATGTAATGATACAGTGTGTGGGAAGCCTTGGTGGGTTAGGTCAAGGTGTCCCGCGGGAGGGGAAGACACATCATGCAGATGAGGCAGCATGTGGTGTGGCACATTGGAAAGTCACTCACACCCCAGGCACAGCATGCAAGTGGAGAGAGTTTATTATAATGGAGAGAGAGAGAGAGAGAGAGAGAGAGAGAGAGAGAGAGAGAGAGAGAGAGAAAGGAAGAGAGGAAATGAGGGAGAGATGGAGAAAGAGAAAGGGAGGGAAAGTGTAGGTGTGCACACCTCATGGCGGGGGAGGAAGGAAAGGGAAGAGCAAGAAGAAGGGAAGGGTTTTACCTTAAAAGAGGATTTACATCAGGACACAGGGTGGGTTCCCAAGGGGCAGGGCAGAATGCCAATATATGACCTCAAAGCCCACCTCCACAATGGAACACTTCCTCCAAAATAAATACCTCCTAATAGTGTCACTCCTTTGGGGGCCATCCTCTTTAAAACCACTGCATGTGGTAATAACTAATAACTTAAATCTTTTGTAAACAAAATAAAGCATTCTTTGAAATGTAGTTGTGCATGACTTACTATCTTTGTAAGATAACAATATTTTATTGTCACTTATTTTCTACCACAGAATCTCAACTGACTCTCATTTTATGTTTCATGAGAAAGTGTGGGGGGTAGTCTTCAATAATAGATAACATATGTAAAAGTATTGATGTACTGGTTGGAGGAAAAACTCAGTGGTAGATCTCTGGCCTTTTATGTGTGCCACACCACATGCTCAGGATACCCAATATCCATGACTGATACATACATACACACACATACACACACACACACACACACACACACACACACACACACACACACACACTGGACACAAATGATTGAAAAACATTTATTTAGCCTAAGAACCTGGTAGTGGGGATTTTATTTATTTCTTAGAAGCTAAATATTTTGAAATTTTGTGATTCAAGGTTTTTGAAGCAACTCCCATGAATCCTATTCTTAGATAGAATATAAATTCTTTGGAGTAGTGAACAAATCTTGTTAATGGAAAATACTGAGTCTGAACTGACCACCTTTTAGAGCCAGGCAAGGTTCAGGTGTGGGACTGAGTTACATTCAGTTGAGTTGTTGGTTGAAGGGGTCTCCTGTAGGTCCCTAAACAACTCAGGCTGGTAGCAGGACTGAAAACTGGCAGTAGAACCACATTGCTGAGGAACACCCACACAGCTCATTGAATATAGAGAATTAGAGCTGGTGTCGTCATGGAGCCTTCACTCCTGTGTTCTGTTCTAATCTCTTTGGGATAAGAAAGTACTCTGCAGTATAAGGAAAGAGAAACCTGGACATCAACACAGCCACAAAACCCTTCAACTACAATCTGTTCTGCATTCAAAATGTTCTGGGGCAATGGTAGCACAGAACATGTGGGGATGTCCAACCAATGTTCGTTCTAACTTGAGGCCCACCACAAGAGAAGGATTCAATGCCATACACTGTTTGGATTGCCAGGAAATGGAGACTCTTTATTAAACTAGTTCAGCTCTTTATTAAACCAATAAGAAGGTGCCTTATGAGTTAAAACAGACACATCTTCACAGTGTACAAAAAGATTGTCCCACAACATTCTCCAGCAGCAGATGGGAACATTTGTGGAGACTCACAGGTAGACAATATGCAGAAAGTCTAAATTGGAGGTCTCCGTTTAGACCTCCATTTCCCCTCCCTTTGGAGATCTGGGAACCCCAAGGAAGAGTGGGAGGAAATATTGTAGGAGTCAGAGGGGATGGAGGACATCAGGATAACATTGCTAACATTGCTGTTAGCTTAGTGTTCTTGTGACACTTCTAACAGTGGACGTGGTTGTTTTTCATGCTCTTTTGCCTGCTCTTGAGACTCTTTCTCTTTTATTGTATATGTTGTTCAGTCTCAATATGAGGGATTTTGCTTTTTCTTATTGTATCTTTTTTTGTCCTCTCTGGCTGCTGTCTGTTGGAGGCCTGCTCATTTCTGAAGGCTGAGTCCATCTGATGGAGAGGAGAGGGAGGGAGGAACTGGAAGCAGTAGAGGGAGGGGAAACTGTGGGTGGGGTGTATTCTATGAAAGAAGAATCCATTTTCAATTTTAAAACGTGCAGTTCAATTGAATAAATCTCTTCTATTTTCTAACTATGGAGTTGTAACTGTCCATGCTGTCATGGACTGAACTAAAATTATAAACTGGCATTGGGAGAGACAAGGAAAGCACCTGTGAAGTCCTCTCCTGTGGAACAGCAGGGCACTGCAGGTCTCTCTGTTCCCTCCTCAGAATACCATCCCCTAAGAACCTCCCAGAAGAATTAGGCAATACTTTATCATAGTGTTTGAATCCCTCTCCATTTAGAATAAACACTAGAGACATTTTTATCTTTCTGAGTGAGCAAAACTATTAATCCCAAAGGCCTGTCACTTAGACAATAAGAGAACTGCCAAATTTAATTTAAAACTAATATCCTATTCACATGTAATTCTAAAAGATCCAACTTCTTAAACTCTGCTAACACTTCTGTGTATTGTTTCTTAAAAAAAAAAAGAAAAGAAAAATGTTCTGATACAAAGAAGGTGTGAAAATATGGTCAATATGTTCTCTTTCAATGACTGAAAATTAAAAAGGAAGTGGTAAATCAGCTTTGTACAATCCTTAATAGAGGAGAAACTCTTGAATTTATGTTGTCTTTAAAGCTAAGTCTATTTCATAATGTGAGTGGGTCACAGCTGCCTGACTCCATCTCTGGATCCAATGCCCGCTTCCAACATCTGCAGGTACACATGTGTGTTCACACACAGAAACATAGTAACAAAAAATAATTAAAATAGTTTTACTGATAAAATGAAATCATCACCCATATTTAGAAAGATAGAACAGCAAAAGGAACTTTATTTTCTGTATCTTTCTGAAATTAGCACTGTGTATTGAAATTACAACACACTTAATACAACTTTGGCATTCTGAGGAACTATTATTTTAAATGAAGAAAGAATGCATTTACTTAATACAATCACATCACATTTACATAAACACACCACAAATATTTAAGGCAAGGAAATACAAAATATGAATGAGAAAAAAAATGTACCGGGTGGTGGTGGCACACACCTTTATTCCCAGCACTCAGGAGGCAAAGCCAGGCAGATCTCTGTGAGTTCAAGGGCAGCCTGGTCTACAGAGCAAGATCCAAGACAGACACCAAAACTACACAGAGAAATCCTGTCTCAAAAAAAAAATCAAAAACAACAACAACAACAAAAAAAGAAAATGTAAGAAAAATGTAGAAAATCTGATAATCTCTTATTTCATGAATTAAAAAACATTCACACTTTGTGCAGCCTTGGTGCAGGGAGGAGGGGCCTGGACCTGCCTCAACTGAATGTACCAGGCTCTACTGACTCCCCATGGGAAACCTTGCCTTGGAGAAGGTAGGAATGGGGGGAGGGTTTGGGGGCCAGGAGGAGGGAGGAGAGGAGAATCTGTGGTTGGTATGTAAAATGAATAGAGAATCTCTTAATAACAAAAAATGAAAAAAGAAAACATTGAGGCAAATATTTCTCTTTCCCTCTATGAGTCATGAAATCCTCTGCAATGAAGTATTTTTTTTTTTAATCCTTGTATCATCCCCTTATGGCTGGAATATCTGTGCCATTTATTTTCCTATGGACACTTAAAAATCAGCATAAAGAACTCACAGCAGTGCACATGATCCCATTTTTGATTGACACATTACAGCCAGCGAGCCACAGTTGATCTGCTCTGCCAATACTGACAATCATTCCTATGTGTGTAAATTTATTTCTGCACTACACGTCACAAATGGCCCATGACTCTCCTGTTTGCCCAAAGCACTTTGAATTCTCCATTAAATAAGCTTATACATCTTTCTAGTTTACTCATTGTTACTACACTTGATCTTAGCCAAAAGGCCAAGAAGCGATTAGTTTACTCATTGTTAAGTAAATCCTTTCATTTTTTTCTATTTGCATTTGTATAACATTAGTATTTCATTACTTCTCTTAAAGTATTTATGACTTTTATTACTGTTCTAGTTAGCATTAATTGTCAATCTGTTATAGTCTAAAATGACCTGAACAAAAAGCCCCAATTAAGTAATTGGTTTTTTTTTTTTTTTTTTTTTAAGATTTTCCCCAGATCACTGTCTATTCTCATTTTATTAGCATGTTTCTCTAGAGTAACCGAATTTATAGAATGGATCTCTCTCTCTCTCTCTCTCTCTCTCTCTCTCTCTCTCTCTCTCTCTCTCTCTGTCTCTCTCTCTCTTTGTGACTATCTCTCTCTAGTATAACTCATATTACAGACATGTCTTCCTTTCTTAAGATACAGATCAAAGACCTGTATCTCCCTACATTAACGATCAGGACAAGAGATGGATTCACCACTTAAAGCCAAGCCACAAATCTCTCACAGGTGTGTCTTCCACTTCTGGATTGCAGTTCACTCCAGAAGTAGTTAAGCTGACAATCAATAACTGCCATCACACCCATTAACATTGCTTAGGCAAGAGCCCTTGTCCGTATAGCATAGTAAGTTAAGTATAAACCCGAATGAACCAGGGAGCAAGCCATAAAGCAGCTTTCTTCCACGGTTTCTGTCCAAAGTTCCTATGAACTGTAGACGAATTTCTAAACAGTCTTATTAAATAAGAAAAACAGAGCCAAATACAGAGGTAATAGCCTACGAGATCAGAGCGAGTAGCCACGACTAGCCCAACAAGCAGTAGCTTCCACAGAGAGAGAGCTTCTCCCAGTCTAACTTGAGTTTTTATTGCCTTTCTGTTCTGCCGTCTCATTGGCTCTAAGCCCAGCCACATCACTTCTTTATCACTGCCTGTCTATACAGACCTCCAGGTCTCTATGGGTGGTACTGGGATTAAAGGCATGTGTCACTACACTTGGCTGTGTCCTTGACCACACAGAGACTCTGTCTGCCGTGTGATCAGATTAATGGCGTGTGCTACCACCACCTGACTTCTGTTTATGGCTCACTTTGTGACCTTGCTATGTGACCTCTGATTTCCAGGCAAACTTTATTTATATAAATAAAATCACATTTCAGCACAATTAAAATATACCACAAGGAACAGGAAATCTGTGTTAATGTGAATGGAAATAATTAGAAAGAAACCTCACCTTAAATTTAACTTGACAAGGCTGACTAACTGGTTAGAACATCAATGTTTGTGAAGAGATTGGAATGTTGCAGCGTCAGAATCTAATTTCCAACTATCTCTAATTATCTTTTAGCCCCTTTGGTAGCTACCTATTCCTCTCCCATGCCTGTGTCTGACCTAACAGCTTTGTGACTAATAGGTGGCAGCTTTTGGATTATATTAATAGACCACTCACTTCCACAAGTGAGAATGTCCCCAGGAAACATCTGAAAACTACAGCAGATATTTCTCTGCTTTGGTGAACCCACCTACCTGGTGTGTCCTCCAAGAGACAGGAAAGTGTATTGTTTTATGAGTTTCCTTGTTCCCTTCGCATAAAAATGTCATGAGAGTGATGTTGCTTCAGGACATGGGTTTCGGTGTAGCCTGAATCAAATTTGGCTCCAGAATGAACTCCCTCTTATCCCTTTTGAGGTGAGAATTTTACTTTTGTGTCAACAGTAGTATATATTACATGCCTACATCTGTACTTCGCTTGTAAGCTCCCAGATGGGTGAGTCTGATTTCTACCTGTTTATGTCCTCTGTACTTAGGACATAGATGATAATTAAGAAATTATTTTTCTACAGTAGTACACTAGATACTGTTGAAGAAAAAAATGATTATGAATTATTTTTGTTGGAGAAAATAACCCAGATTTCATAAACCTTGTTATATGTTTAATTCAGAGAAAATAAATATAAAAAAACAAGAAGTTGAGGAAAAGGCACAAGTAAATTAAATAATTATAAATATATTAGTTTATAAATTATATTAGAGTGACTCAGAATTAAATTAATAATGTCTAGTCACAATAACATGGGGAATATCTAATAATGCAGTAAAATAATATTAAAAATGCAAATAAAGGCAATATAGTGTTTACAAAAACTTCTGTGAACTATAGAAATGTTCGTCAGCTACACTGAAGTTAAAAATGAGCTAAATGTTTAAAGTATGTTATGTTAACTTACAATTATTTGTAGAACAATTTCTGATAATGTTGTGTAAAAATCATGTATCTTGCAATGTGCATGATAAAGCAGAGTGGTTTCATCCAGCACATAGTTCCATCAAAAGCAAACAAAAACAATTAGCCAAAAGAGGAGTTGTGATCACAGTATAAATTACAAAGTAATTATTAAATTTCACATTAAAATGTTTTCTCTACTAAAATTGGTGTTGTCAAGAACTAGGCAGATCATAGCAATTTCAGTGTTCAGTTTTAAATATTCACACTTTCTGATTTTTCTTATTCTTCTTCCCCCAATAGAGTTGGTAACATAAGCAGACAAAACAGTCACTGAAAAACAGCTGCAATAATCTAACCCATGAGGAACTGCAAGGCCTGTGTATGAGTGTTTACTTAATCAAATATGAAGAGAAAGCCCTGACAGGTCCCAAAGGTTTACACTAGAAAGTATGGGAATGAGTTTGAGATATGTATTTTATAGGGATAGGTTTGGGATTATTCTACAATCAAGAATGATTGATGGTTGGCTCTCACAATTCCAAAACCCAAATGAAATTTTAAGGGGAAAACTTATTCCAAGAAAATTAACTCACTCTGAGCCAGCATAAACCTGTGTTCTGGAGCTCCCAATACAATGAATCTCTGCAGGAAATGCCTTATGTTGTTGATGAATTACAAGTTGAACTACCTGCATATTCAGAGAATGTCAGTTTTACTTGAGATAATATATGACAAATATGCTACGATTATACAGAATGAAATGTGTGACAAAATTTTTGGATGAATGAAAGAATATAAAAAATTATAAAATTTTAAATTTCATGTCAAAAAATTTTGGAAAACTTGCAAATGCTACTACTGGCTTTAATTTTTCCTATCATTTAATTTTTTTGATATTACTATATAAATATTTACACAATGTATATATGGTGTAATGACATTGCCTTTTCACTGTTATGATGATGTGAAGGGACACCATGATCAAGACAGCTCTCATAAAAGAAAGCATTTAATTGGATGTTAGCTTACAGTTTCAGAGGGTTAGTCCATTATCATCATGGCGGGACCATGGTGGGAACATGGTAGCATGCATGATGCTGGAGCAGGAGCTCAGTTACATCCTGATCTAAGCAGATATCATATCTATATCTGTGCCAGTATCTATGTTATCTAGATAATCTATCTATATCTATATCATCTATTTATATCTTATTGATATTGATCTACATCTATATCATGTCAAATATGCCACAGTACTCTTTAGATCTCCAACTCCTTTCAGATTTGTTGACTGCAACACGTTTCTTTCTCTCGGGCTTTTTCCATACGCAGTCTGATGCTTTCCTCAGGAAGCATCCAATGACATCTCCAATAACTTTAGGTCTCCAAGGCAATCAGGCTTCATCTTCAGAGCTTCATGCAATGGCAACTCTGGATCTCCATATAGAGCCACCCCTGACACATGATGGACCTCAATGTCCTTCCTAAGCTAGAGAAGAAGATTCCGCATGCCATTTATTGTATTCTTGACTCTAAAGCCAGAGCCACATGGTCAAAACTACCAAGTTTTGCTACTAACTTGACCACCTAGTTCAATTACATTTACATCAGCTTTCTGTTGTTGATTGTTCCCTTCCTTGATTAATATTTTCTTTAATTCCTTTTCATATTTTAGAAGCTTAGTTGGGTAGGGTCTTGCCCAGATGACTCCACTCTTTTTATCCCATTTAGTATCAGGCTTTTATTTAAACTTTTTAATAACTTGAGCACTGGACTAAGCTGTGTTATACTTACTGTTTCTCCTTTTCTCAAACTGTACATTTTGTATTTCTCTTTGTGCATCTTTCTCCTTTTCATTATAGATCCACATAAGAGTGATGATGGAAAACCACATGACACAGTCAATACTAGCTCATCTTGAACTCTCTTCTGACAATTTCATTAATCAAAAATTTCAATTTAGCCTCAGGTATATTTTTAGGACAAGGGTACAAAGTAGCCACATTCTTTGCCAAAATATCACAAGAATGATCTCTAGGCCACTTACTAATATGTTTCCTCTTTGAAAAGTCTTGATCTGGGCCTTCAGAATCTACATCCCTCTCAGTACCATGTCTTGGATATTCCTACTAGCTGCCTTGGATATTCCTAATACCATAGACTACTATCCCACTCAAAATGTTCAATTGCCTTCCTAATCCAAAGTCAAAAAAAAAATCTACATTCCACTTGCAAGCAAGGTCAGGCCTGACATAGCATCACCCACTCTTGCTACCAACATCTGTCTTACTCACTGTGCTATTGGTATGAAGAGACATGACTAAGGCAACTCCTATAACAGAAAATATTTGCTTAGGGCCTTGATTACAGTTTCAGAGGATTGGTCTATTATCATCCTTGTAGGGACATAGCAGGAGCATGATGACATTCATGATACTGGAGCAGTAGCTGAGAGTTACATTCTGATCCGCAGGCAAAGAGGGGGAAATAGCATAGATTTGAAGCCTTAAATCAAATCCCACAGTGATACTCTTCCTCTAATAAGGTCATACCTTCTCCAACAAGGTTACATCTATATGAGCCTAAGGGGGTCATTCTTATTGAAACCACGGTAGGCACACATTTGGAATACCCACATTACTCAGTGAATTAGCATTTCAAAATGACCAATGCCTGGTGCTATAAAATAATGTAAGACTGAAAGTCAGGTCAAAACAACCAAATTGATGAAATTTAATTTAGAAAGATCAAATAATTGCTATCCTTTCAAAAGATTTTGGTATCCAAATGTGAAATGTAGTATAGTGCTAGGGATTATAAATGCTGTGTGGAGAGCAAAAATGTCCAGGCCCAAGAAACCTGGCCAGCAGTGATGAAGTAAGAATAAAAACAAAAGAAAGAAGTACTCTTTTCTGTTGGTCAGAGAGTCAAGAAAAATCTGACAAATGAGACTGAACCACTGTTACATTTAATGCAAGCAAGTTAATAATAAATGACTCCTTTGATTGTTTAGAACCCATTTACATGTTTTATCAGTCTATAAGTCTGTATGATGTTCTCTAAAGGCCACCTCAGAATCTCATGTAGTAATGCAATGATCTGTAAATATGAACATGTATACTAAAACATCATTACAGAATCATTTTTATATTTTGAATAATGTAGCTAAGCCAGGTATAGAGTCTTACACTTATTTCACCAGCAATTGTCCATAGCTTGAGGTAAGCCTGTGGTACACAGTGAATTCAGGCTAGTCTAAACTTTAAAATGTACATTATAAAAGTAAATAAATAAGTAAATAAACCACAAACAAATCATAAAACTACTCAGTGATATTCTCTCTTGTACTCTTTGATAGTATAATTAGCAAAGCAATGAGGTGATAAAAACATAATGGCATAAATGCATATATGAGAGAGAGGAAAATATAGTTCATTATTTGGAAGTTAAATTACATTTATTGCCAAAAAGCTATACCTTGGGATTACAATTCCAACATAACAAATCAATGTATTAAATATAAATAATTGATATCCAATTACATAAAGAATGTCTCTGCTTTGGTATGCAGGCAGTCATTGGAGATATTAGCCTTTTGATATATAATTTAATCTGTATTGTGATTAGTGGGCATGAGATATCCCAGTTATGTTATATTATTTCTGTAGAATAATTCTTCTGTACACTGTGAAAATGGGTTGCTCTCATTGTTAATAAAAAGCTGATTGATCGATAGCTGGGCAGAGAGAATTCTGGGAAGTAAAAGGGTGAGGTCTGAGGAGTCGGGGACAGACACAGAGAGAAACAAGATGCACGTGCCTTTTTGAAAGAAGGTACCACCACGTGGCAGAGGGTAGATAAGAAAGATGGGTTAATTAACAGTGCAAGAGTTAGCTAGTAACCAGCCTGAGATATTGGCTGATTATTTATAAATAATAATAATAATAATAATAATAGGAGAAAGAATGGTTATTTTGGATCAGCTGCCAAGACAGAGAAATTCCATCTACATATTATTATTTTTATCTATTATTATTATTATTGTTATTATTGTTAGTGTGTGTATGTGTATTTGCATGAATGTTTATGAGTGTGATGAGTATGGTATGCATTTGGAAATTAGAGGGCATGTTTCAGAAATTGACTTTCTATGTCCACTATGGGTTCCTTGAATCATAGTCAAGTCTTTAGACTTTCATAACAATGCTTTGCACCACTGAGAAATCTCATCAGTCTACAGTTAACTTTAAACTGTATACAATAAATGATCAACAATGAGACTAAAGTCATAAAAGCGCATGTGGTATCTTTGTGCCTCTCTTTCTCCCTTCCTCTCTCCTCCACACCTTTCTGTATAATCATTTGATGAAAGGCTAGAAACAAAAGGCTGCATTGTGAGGAATTAGTCTCCTACCAATGCCCATAAGATAATTTAGAAGCTGAATCTAAGTTTATCTTTCTATTACACAGGCATAAGTAAGCATTAATTTGTACTGAAATTTGGTAGGAACAATCTTCCCAAAAAGCTACCTAACAAAGTCAGAGCCCGGCCCTGTAACTTCCTGATACAGTCTTGCTTGTATTTTGTTTTCCTTTACTTTGCATTCACTCAAAATGCCAATTATATTTTCTGACAAATACATTAAATTGTATTACTGCTATTTTGGTAAAACAAATATATTGTAGATTTGTTTTATATTATTTTAACCTGATTATATTTACAACTTTTATTAAGATAAATCCTAAATATATGTTTTGAATCTAATCAACTGTTCAGGCTTATATATCTCATAAAATGCCATTTTAAACATATTTCCATCAATTTACTTTCATATTCACAATTAAAATGACTATAATCTGTCTGATCTCAAGGAAGACCCCTTTGTGACTTATCAGAAATATGTTGTTTATTCTTTATCACATGAGAAGATACTATGCAAAACTGTTTCTATTATAACAGCCACAGTAAGAAGCACACATATTTCAATGGGTATAGATAGGAGATGTTTGTAAAAATCTTTATGAATGGTAAATTTAATTGTGACATTTGGTCTCCATGTTACTTGATCCTTATGTTAGAGAAGATATTTTAACTTATCCACTGAATCTGCTTCAAGGGAGCTAATGGAGTTAATACTTTATATGGCCCTATGGTCTGCTGTTTATGGCCCACTGAAGGTAATAAATAGTTTGTAAACATTATTAATAGATTCCAGCTGCCACTGAATAAAAAGCTTGACTGTAAGTCTTTAAGGCACCATTTAGAAACACAATTGGAGATTTAGTTTATTGTAGAGGTTTGTTGGACAGATGAAAAAATACCAACAACTAACCTATTGATTCAAAAAGTACAATTTTTACATATTATGTGAAATTTCTTTAGAAAGGACAGAAAATAAGCTGTTACATGCTCTCCAAATTAACCAACCAAGCTAAGCTTCCATATTCTGAAATGACAGTCTTTCTACCTTGTGATATAATGTGTGTTAGGTGATAAGGATGATAGGAAGATGATAGCTAGATGGATAGATAGTTAAAAATGAATAAATATAGATGATAGATGATAACAGATACATAGCAAGAGATATGGATAATATAAATAATTAAAAAATAATTATAGATAATAGACTAATTGTAAAATCATAGAAAATAAGATTGACAGATGGATATATTAAAGATATATGATAGATAGGTAGATAATATATGATAGATAGATACATGGATACAAACAAATAAATATATAGATACATAGACCAACAGAGAGCTATCATGGAGTCCAAATCAGTTACATCTTTAAATTTTCTATTTAATATCATGATAGAGACATTTTATTATTATTCCATTTAAATAGTTTGGATTATTCTGGTTTAGATGTTAAATGTCTGTCATAAGTTCCTGTCTCTGAATACTTGATAAGCAGCTGATGACACTCTTTTAGGAAGTTCTGGAATCTGGAACACTAAGCATGGCTGATGGAGATTGGTCACAAGGGTCAACACTAAAGTTTATACTTGCCTCCTGTTAGGGTCTGGCAGTCTTCATGGTCATTCTATTATGTGAAAAAGTAGCAGTTGAATATACCTTATGTCATAAGTCTTTCCCCTATTCTGTCTCCATAATGATAGACTGTTCCCTCTGAAATCATAAGACAAAATAAACCCTTTTCCTTAAAATTTTGACAAAGTGTTTTGTTTAGTGATGAGAAAAGTAACTAATACTCTTTGTTCCAGTTCACCTTCTGTTGCTATGCTTTGTTTTGTTTACACAGGAACAAAAGTATTCAGGATATAAGAGTATATTTTGACTTTTTCTTTCAAATCAAAACCCATCATAATTGAAATCAGGATATACATTCAAGTAGGAAGTGAAACAGGAACCATGGAAGTATACTGTTATTAAGTCACTATCTTGTCTAGCTTGTGCTCTGCTAGATTTCTTATACATTTCAGGATGGCCTTCCTAAGGCTGGTGCACCCTAGACTTTGCTGGAATGACTAATTCAATCATTAGTCAATACTATCTTTCATGACCAGGACCATAAAACAATGATTTCTAGGCAATTGCTCAATTGGAGATCCTTTCCCAGGTGACTCTAGTTTGTAGCAGATTAACAATTAAACCAACTACCACAATACACTCCTTTTCAACTTGAATAAAAAATACAACACTGTTAAAACATAACCTTTTCGTTCCTGTTTCACCCAAACATATGTAAAAAAATCATATGAAATAAAGTACAATTTTAGAAACCCCACACTCATTGTTATGTTACTAACATCACAACTAGATAGGACTGTGTCTGTATCTGAGAACTGAAGGAATAGTGTGGAAAAGGTTAGGGCCAGAAAGTAAGAGCAAGAGGACTGGGAAATCTTCGGAGAGATGGTGCCTCCTAGAAATGACAGAAAAATTTCACACATGACACCTACCACTATGGATTCCTGAACTAGATCTGAGCAATGATAATAGCAATAGGCATGATAATGTGTTAGGGAGAAATCTCATAGGAGGCCATCCATAGACCGAGAACTCCAAGCAGCTATTGACTGCTGGAAGAAGGAGAATTAACCCATCCAAGTGATGAGATCCCTAATCAATTGTCCATTACATAGTGGTCATTCCTGAAACTATACACACAAACTACAGTTCATGGACTCGGCAGGGTGTACACACCGTGTGTGTGTGTGTGTGTGTGTGTGTGTGTGTGTGTGTGTGTGAATCACAATAATAATTTAAAGAAGACTATAAATTTGAGATGGAGTGAAGGGGAACACGAGAGTGGTTGAATGTAGGACAAGGAAGGGGAAAATAATGAATGTAATGTGGCCTCCACAAAGCTCAGGAAGCCCCCCTTCTTCATCTATACCATCCTCAGAACAGACAGTTTTGTAGGCTCTGCTAAGTCAATTTCACATTGGCCAACATTCTTGGCAGAAATCCCACAATCTTGGTATTTTCAATATCCTTGGGTCTCCATAGCACCTTGACTAATGGCATCTTTCACCCTCTTTCAGAGACTCCAATTCCTTCCACAGGGTACTGGCCCTCAGCATTTATCCATGTCCAACTCAATTTTGCATTAGGTTACCTTTAAAACTAACATCAAGTAAGTGACTTTTATACATCAGCAAGTTCAGCTACCAACTTAATATGCAAAAATCTTGGCCCTACTTGGCCAAATATCTGCTTGATGGCTCTAAGAAAGTATTTCCCAAAATTTTCACTTAAGTTCCTCTCATTTCTTATTAAGCACAGTTGATTATTCAGTCCCCTCTTAACAACAATAACAGATTTTTAATTGAAAATATCAAGCAAGCAGCTCTGATAGGCTTTTCTCCCCTCTGCACATGAGCAAGCAAGTCCTCCACTGTCTACATCTCTTTTAATATTTTTTATCTTTAAATCTCCAACAGAATAGACCATTAACCTTGGAAAACCCAGTGATTTTTTCCAACTGAAAGTTGCAAACACTTCCAATATTCTCCCTTCGAAGGATATTGTCAGGTCCCTTACAGCAACACTGACTCTCTGGTACCAATTTCTCTCCAAATTTCCTCACTGTTGACATGTTAAACACCATGATCAAAAGCAACTTGTTGACAAAAGGGTTTATTTCACATATCAATCATCAGTAAAGATGATCTCTTATAGACAGGGTCACAAGCCAATCTTACCTAAGCAATTACTCAATTCAGGTCCCATTTTCCCAGGAGATTCTAGGTATCTGATTGACAATAAAAACTAACTGGTCATCTATGACAATCTAATACTACCTGATTCACTTCTCTCCACTTTCTGCACTTTCTCATGTTCTGCAGGTACTGCAGTAACTACCATCTTCTGAAAATGAAACTTCTCTGTTGAGGACATAGAGCTACATAAACCTGTGGGTAGAGAGATAATACTTAGAAGGCAATTTGATAGTTTGTCCGTTTAGCAAAATAAAAATAGTAGACTTACAGCTAGTGTCTATGAGGTTCCTAGCCATGACCATTTGACCAGATTACCAGTATCAGTTCCATGGGCAGATTTATAGTCCTTCCTAGGGAGCTGGCCCTAAGTTCAATCAGAATGTGTTTGGTTACAACGTAAAATTTTTATCACTAATAAACTCATGAGCATGTTTTCTTACCATTCCAGACATTTAGTTTACTGGGCTCACAGCTAGATAAAACTATTGCTGAATCTACCCACCCCATACCCAAGAGATAACATTATGAAAGCTGGTCACTAATGAATAAGCTCAGATCAGTAGCACCTCATATCCAAGTCATGGGATAAAAGGTATGGAATCTTCTGCTAGGGAGTCTTTACATCAAGTTTTAGCTGGTAATCAAGACTTTGAACAAAAACTTGCATTGTTTTGGGAAATTTCTGGAACCCCCTCCCAACACTTAACTCAAAATTAGTTTCCAACACTGGGCACTGAGATTTTAGTTTAACAAGCAGTGGTTTCTAGAAGAAGCATCCTTCCCTGTATAGTAAGGTAACTCTGGTATATCTCCTATATGTACTATGAATATATATTATGATCATTAACACAGTATGTTTTAAAATCTCTCATGGTTTTTTAATCCTTCTCCTCATCTCCCCACTCTGTTTAAATATTGTTCCTTCATTACTCTCCTCTCACCCTTTCATATCATACATATTCTATATTCTCCCTCCATTAAATTTTTTCCACCCTCGGTGGTTTCTTTCTAGTTTTCTGGTATCTACAGGTACCACAAGTTAAACACACAAATCTTAGGAATCATATACAACAGAGAACACATGGTATTTTTTTTTCAGAAATAACTGTAAAAGTTGCTTTAGTATATACCTGCCCATTCCTGATTCAGAAGATAAAAGGTACTGAAAAACAAGTACAAACTGTGAGTTAAAATTTTAAATATAAAAAAAATGCCAATTAGACAGGAAATAGTTTTGGCACATTGTTTCACTAGAAACCTTTCTGTGGTGTTCTACTGTAATAATCTCAAGATTATCCGGTTTTACTTGCTACTTTCTATGTAATAATTAATACAAGAATAAAATATAATTTATTTGACTGTTCATGTCAGTGATGATTTCCCAATACTACTCATACCTCATTTTTGTCTTCATTTCAATAATAAATGATTTTCATTACTATTTAAAAAAAAGAGTTGCCATGGTCATCATATCTCTTCACAACAATAGAAACCCTAGCTAAAACAGAAGTCAGTACCAGGGATTTGGGTTTTGCTGTGATAGTCCTGACCATGCTTTTGTTTGGAGGAATTTAGGTTTCAATACTTTGGGTTAGGAAAGCAGTGAAATTCTTTAAGTGCCACTAAATGAGCCTCACTAGTAGTAGCATGGAAGATAGTGGTGTTGAGGATGATTCAAGGTGTGGAGGCAGGGATACTGGCTCAAGAGGCTTCAGAGGAAAATATATCATATAGAAAAGGAATTAAAGAAAAGCTCAGAGTGAGGTGTAGGGGTTCACATCATTAATCAAGGCAGTTGGAAGACAGAGGTGGACAGATCTCTGAGTTTGAGGTTAGAGATATATAGACCAAGTCCATGAATATTTAAGCTTAGGTAGTGAAAGAAACCATCAGAAACAGAAAGCTGGTGAAGATATAATTGAACAAGGGGGGCCATGTTCCAGCCCCAGCAAGCAAAAGAACTTGACAGTTTTAGCCACATTGTTCTAGCTTTAGAGTCAAGTATAGAAGAAAGGCATAGAATCTTTATCTATGACTAAGGAAAGCCAGTGAGGCCAGGCTCATGGCAAGGCTGTCCCTGAACGGAAGCCTAGAGAGGCCATTTCAAGAAGCTGTGAAGGTGAATACTGGATTGCCTTGGAGACCCAAGATGTTGTTGATGGCAGAGCCATGGGATACCTGCTAAGGAATGGTGTAACAGGGAGTGGAACCAGTCTGAGAGAGAAAAGTGTTGCAGTCAATAAAGCTGAAAGAAGTTGGAGATCTGAAGAGAACTTTGCCATTAGACATAGAGATGAAGAGTTTTCAGTTTGTCCACTTGGATTTCAGTCGTGCTTTGGTCCAGTATTTCCTCACTTCTCTACATTTTGCTCCCTTCCCTACATTTTGGAATGGTGATGTATATCCCATGGTATTATATGTTGGAAGTATGTGATCTCTTTTATTTTTATTTTATAGGGGATTACAGTTAAGAGATTGCGTGAATCTCAGAAGGGATTTAAGCAGATTGAACTTTGTTTTTAATCAGATGTAGACTATTTGGGTAATGTTGAATTAGTATTTGCTCACATCAATGAACTTTTGACTTTTAAAAATTATTGAGACTGTGATAGACTATGAGGACTTCTGAAGTTGAACTAAATGCATTTTTCATTATGACAATATTACAAGCTTATTGGAGCCAATTTAAATGTAATTGCCCCCCTTAAGCTCACAGGCAATGGCAGTATTAGGAAGTGTGGCTTTGTTGAGTAGAGGTGGCATTGTTGGACGAAGTGTGTCATTGTAGAGGCAGGATTTTAGGTCTCATCTATGCTCTTTCTGTTGCCTGAGGATCAAAATGTAAGAACTCTGAGCTCCTTCTCTAGCACCATGTCTGCCTGCGTGCTGCCTTGCTTCCCATCATAACATTAATGGACTAAAATTCTAACCTGTAAGCAAGCCACCCCAAATAATGTTTTCCTTTATAAGAGTTGCATTGGTCATGGTGTCTCTTTACATCAATAGAAACCATAACTAAGACAGAGATGATAAATTAATTGTTCTAAGCCCACAGACATTATTCACAATTATATTTGTTCATGAACATGCATTCATATACACACATGAAACCAATGCAATTTTTAGTCCTATCCAATCCTCAGGTCTTCTATTTTTTATAAATATAAACCTATCTTGCAGTTCATATATAACCTGCTTTTGTACACATTACATTATTTTTGATTCTGAAGCATCAAATTCCTGACCCTACATCATCATTGGATATTTATCATTTCTTTTTTTTTTCTGTCTCTCCAATGCCTGCATTAAAGTTTTGGTAATTTTATCATATTATAATGAAAATTCAAATTTTCTTTGAATTACTTTGAAATAGTTGAAATTTAAATAGACCTTTAGTCCTCATGAAGATATTATTCCAGCCTGTATCCAGTCTGATTGTTGATCCATCACAACAGATGTAGGAGAAGATGTGATGCACCTACCACCAAATGACTAGTAAACGATTCCCTTTTCCTTGATGATAAAATAATTGTTGGGCACCATGTGAGGAAGACTGTATTTTGGCTCAAGACAACCCAGGCTCAAGGATCTTTCATGCCCTGTGCTCAGATATTGAAATACTTTTGTGTGGGAAGAACAAATAATGGAAGGAAAGGCTATATTAGCCTTTTAATGTTTACCAATTTTTATACTTACAGAAGTAAGATTTGGGAAACACATTAGTGTTGAATAATCATCATGCTGTTACTCTCATACAAACACACATACACACACAACTTTATAAAATAGTTTCTGTAAGCCGTTTCATAAATCCTTCTTTTTTTTTTATCTTTCACCTCCAAATATTTCTTCATAATGAACATAAAAACATTTGGAGGCAAGTCACTGTACTTTCACTGTAGCTTTTGTGTCTTGGTGAATTCTGTTGGTGATTAAGAAGGGTTGGTTTAGAACAAACATTTTACATTCATTCTCCTGCCGCTGGATGTACTGTTCCTAGTACTAGTCATTATTTGGACCAGAGTTAAGTGAGCATGAATCATATATCTGAGCTGAAACATTATGTGTCACTTTCTAGAGAAGGATTTCTGAGAAATATATGCTTTGTATTCAATATTTACAAAGTCAGAGTCATATTTAGTTTTATTTGGATTTCTGAAACTTCACTAGTCCTATTAAGACCACTGAAGCGATGTGGAATGGTATGAGGTCAAACTCCAATGGCTGAAAAAGGAGGATAATTTTAAAAGAATGAGGTTTCACTCAATATATTTAACCCAATTGAGTAACCAGTCCAATATCAACTGTTTTTACTGTATTAAGTAACTAATGGATTAAGATATTTAACATTATATTTTGGGGAGTGAGAATTCATAATTTCATTAATTAATTATTTTTCCTCTTGTCAGTGGCTGCAAATGTTTACATTTCTGGGATATATATATATATATATATATATATATATTGAAGTAAATGACAGGACAGACAATGTAGATGTAATTCTAAACAGTCTTATTAAATAAGAAACACAGAGCCAAATAAAGAGTTAAAGCCCAAGAGGTCAGAGCACTAGCGAAGAGCCTTTAGCTTACCAGTTGCTGCCATCCTTCCCCTTCTGTGTGAACCATCTTTTTATTGCCTTCCTGTTCTGCCTTCTCATTGGTTCTAAACCCAACCACATAACTTCCTCATCACTGCCTGTCTATGCAGACCTCCAGGTCTCTGTGGTTTGTACTGGGATTAAAGGCATGTGTCTCCATGCTAGCTGTGTCCTTGAACACACAGAGACTTTGCCTGCCGTGTGATGGGATTAAGGATTAAGTGCGTGTGCTACCACTGCCAGACTTCTGCTAAATGGCTTGCTATTAGCTCTGACCCCCAGGCAACTGTATTTATTAATATACAAATAAAATCACATTTCAGCACAAATAAAATATCACCATAACACAACACTTAAGTCCTTTCATTAGTACAAACTGAATATTCCACATTTCTTTTTACTATAAAAAAGCTATGATCTCTTACTCACATTTGACCTTAATTTCCCACTTACATTTCACATTGAGCAAATTATGTGATGTGCTGACACTTTGAATCAGAATTCTGCAAAGAGAAGTGTTTCTGAACAAGCAATATGTTGCACTCTCAAGCTCTGCAGATTTTATCACCATCAATCCCTTGTTGTGCACACAAGCATGATTCTCACCAACTTGGTAATAGGTAGAAACAATCTCAAATGTTCTATAAATCCTTTGATTATGTTTTCCCATGGTCATGGCATAAATAGCATGGGCTAGAAGAGTTCTGTTCCGGAAGAGGTGATCATCACTGAATGCCATTTCCTGTGCTCAGTGGAATAAACCTGAATGATGACAGCAGAGCAGTGAGCAGAAATTTTAAAAAGAGGTACTTTTGCCAGTCCTATTAAGCTGATTTGTACGGTGATTGCTTCATAGATCACTGTGTATCAGTGTCTCATCCATCAATTGGCCAGGCTGACTCAGGAGCTATACAACATATTATTTTCTGACTTAAAAAAAGTCAGAGATTTGTTATAAGCAAGGAATGTTTAACAAGTTTCCAAAGAGTAACCTTCCAGTAACCATGTTCTAGATGTAAATTAAAACCCAGAAAACCAAATTTTAATAACAGGATGTCATATATATCCTTGTCCTGTTCATGTTAAATGTTATTTCAAATCAGTCTCCTCTGTCCCAGACAATGTCTGTAGTGGCAACACAGCCAGAGTCAATATTTTATGAACAAATCAGAGATAACACATGTGCTATATTAAATACATGTCTATATTCAGCTTATAGCTTTCTGTAGGGCAAAATGAGGTACATTAACCAAAGACCAATAACATGAAGCAGTAAGTGAAATCATCTGCGGAGCAAGCATGATGTTCTTAGTTCAGTCTGAAGTGGAAGAAGAAAACAATTCCCCATTCTCTCTCTCTCTCTCTCTCTCTCTCTCTCTCTCTCTCTCTCTCCACATATACACATTTACAAACACACACATAAAAACATACAGAAAAAATAAATAATAAGAAATATTAAACAACTATAGATTTTGTTTTAAAGCAGAATTCAACTTAAAGTATTGAAACAAACTAAATTTGATTTTATATGTGAAGAACATTAAAACCTCTCTATCCTTAACCAAAGTGTGGATGGAGTTTGTAGATGCTCACCACAAAGTTAGACGGTGACTATAGCATATCTCTCTACAATCAGTTTAAGGAGCTTGATTTTAGCTTTCTTATCTTTGCTTAATGCTGATACATAACATTATGACTACTGACCTGATTGATATTTTGACAGGGTACAATTGATGGCTTTTATTGAAAATAGATATTTTTTCATATAATATATCCTGATGATGGTTTCTGCTCTATTTGTCCTGATTCTTCCCTACCTCCTGTCTTATTCAGATTCATCCTCTTTCCTTTCTGTCTCTCACTGGCAAATAAACAGGCTTCTAGGGGATAACAATATGATAAAATAATTAAATTAAAATAAGTAGAACAAACACATAGTAGTAGTGAAAACATAGAAGGAAAAAACAGTCCATGTAATGCCACAAGGAATGTATATAGACACAGAGTTCCACTCATCTCCACACTCAACAATTCAATAAAAACATAAAAATGTAAGCCATTCTGTATATGCAAAGGACATGAAGGGTAAAAAGAGAGAAAAAATACAAAAATTAAAATTAAAAAATGACCTGGAGAGGTGGCTAAGAGGTGAGGCTGCCGGGCCTCGGCCCCAGAGGTGGCGAGTTCGGTCCCCGTGTGTGGCTGACTTCATCATTGGCAGTTGATCGATCAATCACGACACTGATCGATCAATTAATAATCGGAAAAAAACTAAAAATTAAATAAGTAAATAAATAAAAATCCCTGACAGGACATTATGAGACAAGGAACACCCAAAGATGCTGTTTAGGTCTTTTCCTCTAGGCCATTTACTATGGGAAATGTGGCCTGTCCTTAAGAATAGTTTGTTTCCTCAGTGAGACACCATTGGAGAAAACTAAATTTACATTTGCACATGGTTATCAATTGAAGATAGCTTCTGGGTGAGGGATGGGGGCTTGTGTCCACTTCCCCTTTTAGCATTATTGCTCCTGGTGCAGACCTGTGTAGGCCCTGTGCAACTGTCTCTGTGGAGCTCATATGTACATTGCTCCTGTTGATTTAGAGGGCAGTGTTGCCTTGGTCTCTTCCATGCCCTCTGGATCTTATGCTCTTTCCTGTTTCTCTTCCTCATGCTTCTGAGTCCCGAGGAGAGGGAACTGATGGGGACATCCCATTTAGGATTGAATGTTCCAAGATCTCTCAATCTCTATATTGTCTCTGTATTTGTTCCCCTCTGCTACAGGAGGAAGCTTCTCTGTTGTTGCCTTAGCATTTAATAGAACAGCAGTGCTTTGTTTTTACCCTGGGTCCCTGGACAATGTAGTCTCAAGCAGTAATACATTCATTTTGTTTTTCTATTTGCTATATCTTTGTATAAAATTTCACCCCAATGTTTTTTATCCTGTGGAAAACTCTCTCTTTCCCCAGTAGTTTGGGTGCATTATTTTATAGGATAATTACATGCATGAAGTGTGCTGTGTTTCTGTGTTTGCCACAGTGTTTTAAAAGTCTAGAATAAAGTTCCTTGCTCATTTCTACTTGTTCTCCTTATGTTAGCTTTCCTGACAAATGCAAAAACAAATAGCCAAACCAAAGACACAAAAAATCCTTGTCATTTCACACCTTTTAACAAGTAGTGTCAAACTTCACCCAGGTGTATTGCCAGCTAACACTGACACACATTCAAGTTGTAAACATAAAATATTTTATACGCATATATATATATATTATTCAATACTCCCCCAAATAAACACATTAAATTCCCTCACTTCATACAGGGCTATGTATGTGCTGAAAACATGTAAGGGCTTGTCAATCTTCAAACATCCAACATAATATTAAGAGCCAGAATTACATGTTATCAATTGTATCTTCAGAATACGTTATTTCACATAGTTAAAATTGATTCTATGACCAATAGCTCATCAAATCTCATTTCCCTATCCTTGAATAGCAAATATTCTCCCACATTCCTATTAGTGTGAGATTTACTAGATTGACACTATTAGATTCTTAAGTGGATGATATAATAGACTATTAGACTCTGTGGCTTTGGCTTATCTCTCTTATTCCAGTCTTTTAGGATTCTCACGAATCCTAAAACAGTAGAATACCTTTACTGTTAGAGACAGAATAGCATTTTGAGTGTGTATCACATTTTCAAGCTCTATTGATATCCTCAACACACAGGCACAGAATTTCTATATCTTGGATTCATAAACAGCATTGAACAAAAGAATACAAATATATTTACAAGGAATCTTTATTTTCTTTAGAATCATAGCAAGAGAAGTGTCTGGTCCCTTTTTCATTTTGTAAGACCCTCCATACTTTTCCTCATTTGAGTCACTACCAGCGACTCCATCAGTGTTCTTTCCTCTCCACATCCTCACCAACATTTGCTCTTATCTGACAAAAGCCATGCCAGTGGATTTGAGGTCACACTTCATTTGGGGCTTAATTTATATTAGCCTAATGGTTATTGAATTTGACCACCTGGTCACATATCTGTTGAATATTATTAGTTTTTTCCCTCTTAAAATGCTTTTGTTCTTTCTCATATTTTAAATTGTGTTTTATTGTTAATTTTTGTAATTGAATTGTATAAATACCATATATTTAGCACTAGTGAATTATGTGGCTTACAAACATTTTGTCTGAGTTATAGGGTACCTTTTGCATTTTTTAAAACTTTTTTCTTCACTGTACATAGTTTTTTTTTATATGCTCACTTATTTGTTTTGGCTCTTATTGCTTCAACTTAAAAATTGATTTATTTTCACTTCCCATTAATGAGTGTTCTTTCTATCTGCATGTATGTGTGTGCACCACATGCATTTTCAGTGTCCTCAGAGGCCAGAAGAAGGCACTGACTCCTCTGAAATTCGAGTTTATGAAGGGTTGTGAGGCACAAGGTGGGGTCTGGGAATCAAACCCTGGTTTTCTGAAAGAAGAATAGCAAGTATTCTCAACGATGGAGCAATCTTTCCTGGTAAACTTTTTTGTGTCTTCAAAGTTTTCAAAGCTAGTTTCAATGAAGGCACCCTTGCCAGAGAATATTAAAGTATTTGCTCTTCCATTTAGGGTTTAGTCAATTTAGAGTTGATTTTTGTATGTTGTTGTGAAATAATAATGAGTTCATTCTTTGGAATGTTAGCATTTATACTTCTCAGTGCATTTATTTCTTCACTTATTGAAAAAAATTATCTTTCAAGTGTATTTTTGTGTTTTTGACCAACACATACACAAAATATTAGTAAAATAAAAATTTAAAATGTTGGTTTTTCACATATGCTTATTATCCCATCACTAACTTAAGCCTCAAGTATATGTTGATGCATCAAATATTGGGCATACATGTGCTACAGCACAGCATGTATTGTGGGGCCAGAGGACTACACAGAGTCACCTCTCTCTTAACATTGCTTCCTGTGTCCCAGGTCTCAAATTCAGGTTTTCTTGGAAATATTTTTGACTCACTAAGTCATCTCACCTGTTTTTATATTTTAAAGATGCAAAAAAAATGAGTAATTCCATATATTGTTGCATTTTAAGAGTATTTTTGCATACTTATTTATTAAAAGCAAAATTCAAATCCTGATTTTAAAATAGTTCCTTTATGAACATATCTAACATAGAGCACAGCTACCAGGGAGTATGAGTTTCCTTGAATTTCTTCTCTCATACATTATATCCTAACTACGGTTTCCCTCCACTTTTCCCAGCCCGTGTCCCCACCTCCTCCGTTCCCCAGACCTACTATTTCCACATTTCCTTAAAAAAACTAGGCCTCCCAAGGATATCAACCAAACATGACATAATATATTACAACAAGCCTGGGCACAAACCCTCATATCAAGGCTGGACAAAGGTAATCCCGTAGGAAGATCAGTGAGTGTCTCAAGCACAGGCAAAAGAGACAGAGATATCTCTAGTCCCATTATTAGGAGTTGCACAAGAACACCAAGTTGCACAACCATAACATAAGTAGAGGACCTAGCTCAGACCCATACACGGTTCATGATTGTCACTTCAGTCTCTGTGAGCCTCTGAGCTGTACTTTGTTGATTCTGTGGGCTGTGTTCTCATGGTGTCCTCCACCCTTCTGGCTCAGAGTACACTGAGCTCCACCTAGTGTTTTGGTGTGGGTCTCTGCATCTGCTCCTATCAGTTGCTGGATGATATCTCTCAGCTGACAATTGGGCTAGGCATCAATTTAAGAGTACAGCAGAATATTATTGGGCATCATTACACTGACATTTTTTTCCAGTTGTGTTTTGTTCTATCCTGGGTCTCTGGGCTCCAGGGCCAGACATGGGCTCATTCTCATTGTGTGGGCCTGAAGTTGGAACAGATATTGGTTGGTCATCCCACAAGTTCTGTGCCACCATTATCCCAGCACATCTATCATGCATGACAGATTGCAGGTCTAAGATTTGGGGTCTGGGTTGATGTCATAGTCCCTCTGCAGTGAGCCTTGCTTAGTTGTAGATGATGGCCAGTGTGGGGGATGTCTTTCTATGTGCTGTGAATGTGTGTTGCTCCGATCTTGTTGATAAATAAAATGCTGATTGGCCAGTAACCAGGCAGGAAGTATAGTATAGGCACGATAAGCAGAGAGGAGAATTCTGGGAACAGGAAGGTTGAGTCAGGAGTCACCCACCAGACACAGAGGAAGCAAGATGACAAGGCAGAACTGAGAAAAGGTACCAAGCCACGTGGCAAAACATAGATAAGAATTATGGGTTAATTTAAGTGTAAGAGCTAGTCCAATAGTTAGCCTGAGCTAATGGCCGAACAGTTGTAATTAATCTAAGCCTCTGTGTGTTTACTTGGGTCCAAGTTACCACAGGGCCTCGGGAGTTGGGCAGGACCAGGAAAACTTCAGCTACAGGCCAATTTGAGTTTTGTATCTCCTATTGCTAGTTGCCTTCACTACTTCACTACAAGGCTACTCTTGTGGATTCAAGGGGGTTTCCACTGTACTAGATTTCTGCATGGCCCTGATATCTATCACCCTGCACAAAACTCAAGTAAACGTGGATCAAAGACCTCAACATGAATCCACATACACTGAACCTAACAGAAGAGAATGTGGGAAATAGCTTTGAACACATTGGCACAGGAGACAGCTTCTTGAATAGAACACTAATCACAGAGGCATTAAGAACAATCAATAAATGAGACTTCATAAAACTGAAAACTATTGTAAGGTAAAGGACACCATCAATAGGAAAATGATTTTTTATCAACTCCATGTCTGACAGAAACTAGACATCAACAAACCAAATAATCCATTTCAAAAATAAGGTACTGAGCTGAACAGAGAATTCTCAACAAAGGAATCTCAAATGGCTAAGAAACACTTGAAGTGTTTCAACATCCTTAGTCATCAGGGAACTACAAACCAAAACTCTTTTGAGATTCCACCTTACACCTGTCAGAATGGTTAAGAAAACAAACAAACAAACAAACAAAAAAAAAAAAACCACAAGTGACAGCTCATTCTGGCAATGATATGAACCACTCGTCCACTGCTGGTGGGAGTGCAAATTTGTACAGTCACTGTGGAAATCAGTATGGTAGGTACTTAGAAAATTGGAAATTGATCTATTTCAAGACTCAGCCATACGGCCTTTGGGGATATACCCAAAGGATACTTCATCATTCCACAAGTACACTTTCTCAGCCTTATTTGTAATAGCCAGAAACTGGAAACAACCTAGATGTCCCTCAACCAAAGAATGGATAAAGAAAATGTAGTACATATACACAATGGAGTATTACTTAGCTGTTAAAAAACAATGACATCATGAAATCTGCAGGCAAGTGGAAGGAACTAGAAAAAAATCATCCTGAGTGAGGTAACCCAGACCCAGAAAGACAAGTATGGTATGACTCACCTCAGTGGAGCTGTTAAGCAAATGACAATCATGCTCAAAATAAACAGACCAAGAAAGTCTAAGTAACAAGGGGGGCTCAATTGGGGGATTCGTGGATCTCCTCAGGAAGGGAAAATAAAATAGATACCATGGGTGGAGGAGAGGGTGGGGGTGCTGGAAGAGGAGGGTTCAGGCTGGGAGGGAGTACTGGCAAAGACAGCTAGAACTGCTTGGATTTCTTTATGTGTGCTTTTCTTTAATGTGACTCTACTTTTTCTATTTTTAAAATATTTGTTTTCTTTTTATTTGTGTGTGTGTGTGTGTGTGTGTGTGTTTGTGTATGTGTGTGTGTAGCTGTGCTCACAGAAGCTTTAAGAGCACTTCTGATCCCTCCGAGCATGAGTCTCAGAGAGTTATAAACTGCAGGATATGAATTCCAGAAAAAGAACCCAAATCCTCTGGAAGATAGACAAGTGCTCCTAACTGCTGGACCATCTCTTTATTACTTTCCATTTTCTTAATCGAAGTTTAGGCAGTAAAAGGTTTGAGCATCATCAAGTCATCTGAAGTAACAGAACAACTACATGTTTAAGGCTAGGTTTGTAATTTATAACTCCAAGAAAGTCTCAGAAACTGTGTATAAAGTACCTTTCCCACATTAGTATCTCTGGTTGAACATCCACTATCATCTTGTGGTTATTTATAAGCTTCTAGCTGCTGCTTTTTCTCTCCCTTTCATTTTCTCCATGTTACTTACTTTCTATCAGACGGCTATTTTAGAAATTGTGCCTTAAAATTGCAGTCAGCTCTGACATTTCTTCTCTAATTTTAGATTTTATCTTAATGGTGATGTGTCTCCCAATGTGGTACCAAGAATATTCATTCAAGTCATTTAGTAATTTGAAAATAAGTGGCACACTGGAAACTCAAAACCTTTTCATTCAGAAAAAATATCTGATTGGACATCTTCTTCCTTTCCGCTTTAATTCTTTCTTTCTTTCTTTCTTTCTTTCTTTCTTTCTTTCTTTCTTTC
>CABHPQ010167603.1:0-12428 GCA_902168405.1 Peromyscus aztecus | reverse complement strand
TTCTTTCTTTCTTTCTTTCTTTCTTTCTTTCTTTCTTTCTTTCTTTCTTTCTTTCTTTCTTTCTTTCTTTCTTTCTTTCTTTCTTCCTTCCTTCCTTCCTTCCTTCCTTCCTTCCTTCCTTCCTTCCTTCCTTCCTTTCTTCCTTCCTTCCTTCCTTTCTTCCTTTCCTCTTTCATCTCTCTTTCTCACAACCCTCTTCCTCCTGTCTTTCTTCATTTTTTGCAATCACTCCCATCTTGAAATATTACTTAGAATTGTAAATGTGGAGGCTCGAGTGCATTGAACTTTGGAAATGAGATAGACATCTAAATATAATTTCTTTCTAGATATACTAGGCTTAAAAACTATCATCCTTCTGTGATTGTTCCCTTCATTACTTTATTTTTGCTTTCTTCCCTGCCTTCATAAGATGCTTTTGTTGAACTTAATTAGGAATAGGGCATTCTACAGTAGAATAAAATATTTTATTATATTTTAGTGATTATCTTAAGGCTTTGTGAATCTTGTATTTTTAAATGTTACATATAGTCTTTTTTCATACTCTTATATGTTATATTGGGAAAAGTGAAGAAAAGTTATGTTTATTATAAGACAAATTAGATGAGAAATGGAAAAATATGACTTATAATAATAAATTCCATCTGGAAGGTTAAATTGTGCTGGATTCTGCAGTGAGGAGAACTTCTTAAGGTTGCAGGGCATTTCCTCTACATATGTCATTTTAATTCACACACTGATTTAGTTGTTATAATGGATCTGATCCAGTTGGCAGAAACCTTCCCTGAGGCCTCTGATAGTAATATATTGTATGAGTGATACATGGAATTGGCTTTGAAAAAAAAGATATTTATAATTCTAGCACATGAGTTTTTACATAGTGTATTGGCACAAAGAGTAAAATCAACCAGTAGCTTAAACTAACATTTTAAAAATTCCATATTAGAAAATGAAATTAGGAAATTGGTAATTGCTAACTCTCATCCTTGCACAGAGAAGCTCTCTCCTTGAGTCTTAGTGAAGAGGCACCATGACCAAGGCAACTTGTAAAAGAAAGTGCTTAATTGAAGGCTTACTTAAGTCTCAGAGGGTAAATTTATGACCATTGTGGTAAAGAGTATGACAGCAGACAGGCAGGCCTGGAATTGAAGCAGTAGCTGAAAGTTAATATCTTAACATCCTCTCTGAAAATTGGAAGGAGAGAGAAGAGAATAAGCCTGGCATGGGCTTTTGAAACTTCAAATTCTACTTCCACTGATACACCTTCTCCAATAAGGCCACACCTACTCATTGCAAAAGCAGTCCCTCAACTATGAGCCAAGCTTTAAATGTGTGAGAAAATCTGTATGTAGGGGAGGGGTTCGGTAGTTCTCATTCAAACTTCCACACTCTGCACTGAATACAGAGGCACATGGATACTCAAGATGTGAAGAACAGGTTGTGACTGGGTGTCCAGGCTTATGCAGAAGATTTCCATCATCCTTTTAGGTGCTCAAGGAAAGTTAGGGGTAGAAAGAAGGTAGGAACCAGAAGATAAGAAGAATGTTCATGAAACACTGTCGTCTGGTAAAGCTCAGCTAATTCATTCTTGATCCCACAGCAGATGTGGCTACTGGCAATGGACTCACAGAAGACAGGAGCTGTCAACAGGCAACCATGGCTTACAGATCTCCTACCCCGCACAGTTGAACAATTGGCTAAGAAGAAGATTCTGATTTAGGGGAAGACATTCTCTTCAGTTAAGTACCTATTGATGAGCTTATCAAGTTCAAATGTGAACTTTGTAGTCTTTGTTCACACCCATGACCCTCAATAAACTCTAGGGATAATATAATAAAACAACAATAAAAACATTAATAGCATTAGGTAAGGCTCTTATAGAGAGGAGTAGACTTTGAAAGCGGTTGGGGGAGGTTCAGAGAGGGTAGGGCAATATTAATAAGAATGAACTATAAACAAGTATAATCTTGCCAGACAAAGTTTAATCATAAAAGTTATAAAAAGAAAACACCATGTTTTAATGTACTAGGAATGAGAATGAATATCATGTTCATCATCACATGGAAATGCTGAATGTTAACTGTGTTTCCAGAGAGCAGAAGCCACAAATAATACTTAAGTATAACTATAAAAAGAATGCCTTCTTAATTAACTATGCAAATTGTTTATCACTGGATTCTTTTTTAATATGTTGACAATTTTGACCTTGAAAAAGCCTTCATAGGATTAAAATAGATATATAGTTCTAGAAAGTAAGTTTCTATGGTAACAGAAAATATATAATGTAGGACAGAAAATCTATAACATCACATTCATATTGAATGATATGTTTATAAATTCAATGTCATGTTCAGGTCTATAAAATCTAGAATCACCCTGGTCATATACTTCTGAGTATGCCTAGGAGATTTTCTAGATAGGTTAAATGAAGTCAAGTGATCCACCACAAATGTGGGCCATAGCATCCGACGGGCTGTGCTGCTGAAAAAAATCTAAAACGGTAAGGACCCTGCTTGTCTATCCTTGATTCCTGACTGTAGAAGTCATGTGAACATGTTCCTCAGGTTGCTGCCAGAATGACATCCACACCACGAGAGAATTTAGCTTTGAACTGTGATGCAAAGTAAACTCTTCATTCCTTGAGTTGCTTTGGTTAGGCGTTACTCACAATGGTTAGTAAAGTTACTACAGCAAGCTCTAAATTAAATATCCTGTTGGTATAATGATCAAATTTTATCTACCTTTTTTCAAATGAATATTAGTCTATAAATTTATTGATTGATTGATTGATTGATAGTATTGATGTCTACTATATTCCTGATATTTAGCTATGATTTAGACTGCTTATTCTATTACTAAGACATTAATTTTGTGTTACTATTAAATTGCATCAATAATTTTAGGTATAGATCTCATCTACATCAATCTTTTGTATCATTATTTTCAAAGATTTATTTGTGCGTGTGTGTGTGTGTGTGTGTGTGTGTGTGTGTGTGTGTATGTGTGTGCTCACATGTATGTGACTGGTCACGGAGGCCAGATAGATTGTAGGATCCCCTGGAGTTAAAGTTACAGGCAGTTGTAAGACACCAGGCAGGAGCGCTGGGAGCTGATCTCCAATCCTCACAATGGCAGCAAGACTCGCAGCCTCTCAGCTGTTTCTCCTTTGTCACTGATCTCCTGTCTCATGCCATTGTTAACTGAAAGCAACCTCTGAGGAGCATGTGTAGGGCATCTATTTTCACCTCTGAAGTACAGAGTATTTCCATAAACCAGACATTCAGAAAGCAGGGATTCTGCTTGTGTGGGAGTATTGTCTGACAGACTAATGGATAGATGACATATTTAAACAATTTCACTATATTAAAGGTGTTTGTCTAAAGTGTTTTGAGGTTACTTTATTCCCTACAGGAAGTGACATTGTAGAAATTCACAGCTAATGTTCTTTCGTTAACTTGTCAATTTTACTTTTAGAAACTACAATTTTGAAAAGTCAGTTCTATACTCAATCTTTTTTTCCATGTTTTACATATTCTCCTTCCTTGGACTAAGAGCATCTTGGAGGATATCATATCAAAGTGCATAAATTAAAAAATATAATTATTAATATTTCATTTCTCATTAAAGCAATCATTATTGCCAATTCAAGTTAAATACAACCCTTGGTTGGCATTGATATGAAAATCATCTCTTGCTTTTGGTTTCCCTAGTACATAACATTTTTACTACATATCTTCGTTTCCCTTTTGTTTTTTAAACCATAATTTTCCTGACTGCTTTGCTTTGTTTTCTTCTTAAATGTTGAGATGAGCAGAGGTTGAGGTAATCGTCGCTATTACCGATTTGCTTCATTCTTCTTGCCTTCAGAAATTATGTTTGTGTTCATATAAAACAACCATCTTTACATGGGTAGAAAAAAATATTTTGCCAGGATAAGAAAAAAAAAAGAGGCTCCTGCTCACATTGGATTATTGCTAAGTGTTCCATATGCCAATATCCTGTGTTCAGAAACTTAGTTTCATTCTCTAGAGATGTTTCTTACAGAAACTCCCAGAAAAATAAGAACACCTAAACAGCTACAACATTAACATTTTAACTTCATTATTAAAACTTACTTATAAAGTAGAATTGATGGTATATCCAGAAAATGAATTTTTCTTTCATTTATTATCAGTATTAACAAATCCATTGCTCCAACAAAGTCACAAACTTGTGCATACATGTAACATATATGTGCATGCGAGTATCAATGTGTTTTCATGTAATGCATTTTACCATTCATAAGGTTCCAATGCTTTTAAATCATGTGTTGTTTTTATGTATTATTAAGATAAACTAAAGGTTTATGAAGTACAAAATAATAAGTAATTAATTCAAAACAAAATTAAATGATTAGGAACTATAATATGATAAGAAATCAAAGAAATAACATTGAGCATCGATATCAAACCAAGGGAATAAACGTTTGTCTTCATCAACTCAGATATTAAAGGTGGGACTTTATGGAGGAATACTCAGATCTGTGAGGATAAAATAAGGCCCAGAAATGTGGTAGAATTTTTTCAGGCACGATTTTATGAACGTGAAATGAAGAACAGGAACAACAAAGGCTGATCCAAACAATAAACAAAAGAGCAAGTCAGTGTAGTAAGCAGCTCTGGCTCATTCTCGGATAAGAGAGGACACGCCACAACAATCCATGGAGAGAATCTCTTCAAGAGAAAACCAGAACATAAATGAGAGGTCCCTCGCGCTAGGTCAGTATGAATTTAACACATTCTCCTGGTGAGAAAATTTATATAGCCCATTTATAATTCAATACAACTCCAAACTTCAGGATAGCCTTTCCTGATTAGAAAGAAGTTTCCAGCTCTCTTGTAGCCTGAAACATTTTTTTTTTGACAATTGAACAACATATAAAATGTTTGTGTTTTTCACATTCCTGTCTTCTATAGAACCTGCTTTGGAAGAAAGACAGAACTAGGAAAGGTATAGATTAGCAAGCCAATGGATAGAAAGACAGAAGGGAGTTCTCACTACCCGTATCCTCTCACTCCCCTTACTTATCAGAACTGTCACTCAAAAATGCCAGTACACACAACACCTAAGAGAGGTAATTAATATCTCTAACGTGCAGGCAGAAATGAGTGGGTAGCCATTCCAGCTTTGATCTGGAAGTTCCAACCCCCATTGAGGCTTGGGTAACTGTCACGCCTACAAGGCAGGGCCAAGAGAGGACCCTGAAGACCGGAGATCCGATGGGCAGGCTCTCTTGGTTATTGGACCCTGGATGCTGGAGGTAGACGGAGCAGAGTTCTCCAGAGAACACCACTAGACTGCACCACGCCTTTCCCAGACTCTGTAAACTATCCCTTCACTTGTAAGTCACCCCACAAAATAAACCTCCCTTTTAACTACGTGGAGTGGCCTTAATAATTTCACCAATACAGAAAAGAAAATTAAAGGAAGGAAAGAAACTGGAAACTATGTTTTAAACACAGAAAGAAATTGCCTTAAGATGTCCCTAGTATTTGAGATGTGTGATTAACCCATCAGAGAGCGCAGGACAACTCTCAAAAATATGCTAAAGAGGTTAAGATGATATTAAGTGAATAGAGTTTGAAACTGATGAACAATAAATCATACAAAGTAGAAATCTTACAGATGAAAACTACCATGGCTGATTTGATAAATGTAACATCCAATCAAATGTGCAAAATAGAAAATGAAAAGATTGAGGAAAGCTTTCGAGACCGTGAGGTGGAGTTCAGTATGCCAGTGTAAGTAATATGGAAGCCACCATCGAAAAGAAAATGCCAAGAGCGATTTTATAAAACAAAGGCAAAATTTCCTGAATTTGGATTTTCTAATCCCAAGATCCCAAAAAATATTATGTAATAGAATTACAAAGAACACACTATCATACATTACAATCAAATTGTTAAATAACAAAGAGAAATAGATAACGTTTGAATGATCTATATGTTACTAGACAATTGCGGAAGAAAAATAGCCCACTGTGTACTACATAAGCTCTTTAAAGACACAGGGAGATTATTTCTCAGAGAAAGTTGTGCATCTGACCTGAGTGAAATATTATACAAAAAAAATGATAAAAAGAAAAATTATACCAAATCAACAAAACAAAAACAAACAAATAATCCTTCCTGCAAAACCAGACAAATAAAAGAGCAAATTTCTCCTTTAGAACACAAACAAAATTCAACATGTCTGTCACTAGATCTGGATTTTAAGAAATGATAAAAGAAATTATTTATTTAGAAACAAATTAAGAATATGAAGCATTACTAAAGCAGATGAGAGACAAAAAATTTACAAAAAAATAATAAATTATCCACGACACTTTCAGCTAAGAATAAATGAACCATAAGGATTACAGGAAAAGGAAAAGACAGGAAAATTATAACAAAGAAATCAATTATGAAAATGACAAGAGAAGATATTTCCTTACCAAAAATGCTTTAAATTCAAACAACTTAAACTGTCCAATCCACAATAGTGTTTAGTGCCCTTCATAAGAGTCAACCTTGGTCTCCTTAAAATTGTGAAGGTAATCTGTGAATTCTGCCCTGTGACCTTCTTAATCTCAGCTGGAACAAGTCATTTCTTTCATGTTAAACCACCTTGTCTCCATCTGGAGAAATTACCCTCCTTATAAACTTCCAAACTTAAATTGAATCCGCATGGATAATCCTGCCCTATATCCCTACCTTTTATGTTATCTAATATCAAATATATCTGCAAAGTACACACACACACACACACACACATATATATGCATGAAGTGAAGAATTCACAAATTTTTCAAATTATGGTATATTTACACTTAAGAGTATAATTTTGGGCTTTATCATGTCATATACCATATGTACAGGTATATACTTATTTGTGATACAAAACTATAAATCCAGAAGTTACAGAAAAATACTGGTCTATTCAGAATTGAACAAAAATAATTTGAATTTTAGTTTTTTGATTCTTCTTAGCATTTTAAACTGGATATTTCTTATCAATTCTCTTCAGAAATAAATAAAGTACTTTGTCCTCTGTATTTTACTATTTAATAAATAAGACCATAACTATATAGACAACACTATGAATTAGACTTGTCTTTGCCTGAAGAAAACCCATTCCTTGTCACCACCCTATACCTTACAACTTAACATGTCATATTCCTTAGAGATGGTTCTTTGTGGAGGCACAACATTAATGCATGTGTTGAATACATTGGTACCTTTGTATTTGTGTGATAAGTTCTTACAAAGTAAGGAGGTAGCTAAGGACAGTATTATAATCTCACTATAATCATTTTCGTTCATCCTAAGGAACTATTTATAGAGTTTCTACTATAATGTACTTGTACTTTTTTGTACCATTAGAAAACACGGAGGGGAATTTAAATAAGCAACTGTTAATTGTGGGATACACAAGTTGGTGTTGTGTTCTGACTGCTTAAGGGTATAAAAGTTTTCTGATACCTAGATGAGTAAGCACAACTAACTGCTGAGGCTCATATTTCTGTTGAAAACAGCAATGTTCCTAACCATCCTTTCTCACATTGCCATTAACATCTTTCATATCTGATCACTCTTGAAAAATCTCCTTTAACATAAATGGAGAGTAGAGATAAAATATTGCTAGTTAAAAATTGGTTTTCTGATATATCAGTGCATTAGAAAAAATCATTTTATGAACACTAAATGTTAAAAGTCTAATTAAAGAAAAAATGTGATACTTTCCCTCAGCTAGTGCTTAAGCTATTAATTACTTATTGCTAGGAGTTACAGGTAAAATTTTTATAATATAGAGTGTGGATTGTTTTGGGAACTTTGATATCACTCCAGTCAATATCTATAGAACACTTTAACCCAGATTTCCACATGTGTCTGGAGGTGATTTTGTCATAAGCCAAAGCATAATATTGCCAGTAAATCTTTTGTAAAAAGGAGTAGCAGATAACTTGGATTACCATAAAACAGCACATACTAAAAATGGCCAAAAGTCAAGAGTGTACATTGGCATAAGTATAGTATATACACAAAGAATAATGTATCAGGACTACTCACTCATATGAAGATCTATAATATGTGAGCTTGATTATTAAAATATCTGACACTACAAAACAGTAGAGAGTCTCATCAATGGATGTATAATTGTTGGAGCTGGGGAGAATTTTTCATAGAGCACCTATATGCCTACCATAGACAAGATGTTCACTCCTTAGGAACTGCCTACTTAGATTTTCTTTTTTGTTTGTTTGCTTGCTTTTGTTTTTGTTTTTGTTTTGTTTTTTGTTTGGACAGAAATCCTTATTGATCTGGTGCTTGCCAAGTAATAATGTTTCTTAGTTATCCAGTGAGCTTCAAGGATCTACCTACCACTGTCTCTCCATAGAAGGGAATAAATACCATGGTTGAATACTGTGCTTTGAGTGATAACGTTCCTCAAAGTCTGATGTGTTTGAATTCCTAGTCCACAGTTGGTGGCACTGTTGAAGAAGGTAATAGGAACATTTGAAGTGGGACTTTGCTAGATGAAATGCAGCATTGTGTCCCATATGCAGAGGGCCTAGTCTGGTCCCATACAGGTTCTACAGCTGTCAGTCTAAAGTTCTTGAGTTTCTAAACCAGCTTGGTTCAGTTGTCTCTGTAGATTTGCCCATCATGATCTTGACTCCCCTTGCTCATAGAATCCCTCTTCCCTGGACTCAGACTGGACTGCCAGAGCTCAGCTTGATTGTGGATCTCTGCATCTGCTTCTAACACTTACTAACTAGATGAAGGCTCCATGATGACAGCTAGGTATTCACCAATCTGATTGCCAGGGTAGGGAAGTTCAGGGACCCTCTCCACTATTGCTAGTAGTCTAATCTGGTGTTGTCCTTGTGGATTCCTGGGAATTTCTCTAGCACTAGGTTTCTCTCTTACCCCATAACACCTCCCTCTCTTAAGATATCTCCTCCACTGTTGGTGGGAGTGCAAACTTGTACAGTCACTTTGGAAATCAGTGTGTTGGTTTCTCAGAAAATTGGGAATCAATCTTCCTCAAGACACAGCTATACCTCTCTTGGGCATATACCCAAGGAATTCTCAATCATACCACAAGGACACATGCTCAAATATGTTCATAGCAGCATTATTCATAATAGCCAGAACCTGGAAACAACCTAGATGCCTCTCAACCGAAGAATGGGTTAAGAAAATGTGGTGCATATATACAATTGAGTACCACTCAACAGTAAAAACTGACATCATGAAATTTGCAGGCAAATGGATGGAACTAGAAAATATCATCCTGAGTGAGGTAACCCAGACTCAGAAGAACAAACATGGTATGTACTCACTCTTAAGTGGATATTAGATGTAAAGCAAAGGATAACCAGACTACAAAGCACTGCTCCTGAGAAGCTTGCTAACAAGGAAATCTCAAAGAGGGATGAATGGATATCCTTGAGAAGGGGAAATAGATGAGATTTCCATGAGTAAACTGGGGATGAGTGGTGGGAAATGGAGGGATGTGATCATAAGGGATCATGGGGGAATGACATCATAAGGGAATGGGATAGTCGAGCTGGAACAGGGATGGATTGGGAAAGCAATTAAAGAGATACCGTGATAGAGTGAGACACCATGGGAATAGGGAGAAACTGGATGCTAGGGAAGTTCCCAGGAATCCACAAGGTTGACTCCAACTTAGACTACAGCAATAGTGGAAAGGGTGTCTGAACTGGCTCACCCTGGTAATCAGATCAGTGAACACCCTAACTGTCATCTTAGTGCCTTTCTCTAGTAACTGATAGAAGCAAATGCAGAGATCTACAGCCAAACACCAGGTGGAGCTCTAGCAGTCCAGTTGAAGAGAGAGAAGAGGGATTCTATGAGCAAGAGGCATCAAGATCATGATGGAGAAACCTGCAGAGACAACCAAACCGAACTAGTGGGAACTCAAAAAATTTAGACCAACACCTCTGGAGCCTCCACTGGACTGAACTAGGCTCTCTGCATAGCGAGACAGTTGTGTAGCTTGATCTGCTTAAGGAGCCCCCTGGAAGTAGGATCAGGATCCATCCCTGGTGCACGAGCTGATTTTTGGAGCCCACTACTTATGGTGGGACAACTCACATAGCCTTGAAGCAGGAGGAGAGGTTTGAACCTGCCTCTACTGAGTGAACCAGTATCTGTGGGATCCCCATGGGAGGTCTTACCTTCTTGTAGGAGGGAATGAGAGTGTGGTTTGGAGGGGGAATCCTGGAGGGGTGGGAGGAGGGAAGAGAGGGATCTATGATTGGTATGTAAAATGAATAAAAAAATTCTTAATAAAAAGATTCCCCCCAGGTGGAGGCTTGTAAAATTCAAAAAGGAAATGAAATTTTCCAAGCTCAGAGAACTGAAGATTTTCACAAGAGTCATGAATCTCAGGAGGTTGCAACACTTAGGATCCTCTTTCCTGAGTTTATGCAGTTAGTAAACAGTTGTTGAGGGAGACAAGACTGTGCTGTGGAGCTGTCTGCACATCAAAGAGCAGTTTTCTAGAGATGAGGCTGTTATGACCACTTTCTGTTGATACATTTATCTTGGAGTCACACATAGCCCTGTGTTTAACAACAATTATCTCATAGACTCCCCAAACTGAAATAGAACCATTTTTGTGGTCTCCCAATAATAATCTCCATAAGAATTATATCTTAATTAATTATTTATATCTTAATTAATTATATAATAATCTCTATAGAATTATCTCTGACACGGTAGACCATCAGGCAATTTGTTATATGCAGTTTCTAATTTAGTGATAAAGCATGCCACCTTGCCAGTAATGAAATATATTGTCCATATTCTTTTGGTTAGTGATGAACAAAGATTTTTTTTCCGTGGACAGCACATATCACACTATGTATAAGGGATCCAAATATAGTATTAAACAAAACCATGCATTCTCATTCTCATTATTATAAATGTGAAGAACCTTTATTTCTAAACAATGTAACCATAGCTCAAATTGGCACAGGCTATGGGAAGAAATGGTTTTCCTTGTAAGGGATATGACAAGAACTGAGCATATCTAGAAATTAGTATCTAAAATATAGCAACATTCTGGCAGAATATGCATAACTATTCATGTTTAATCCACAAATGGGAAAAATTTGCACACTGACTTTGTCCCTGGACCTTTTCTTGTGTCAAAGTAACAAAGACTATAATGACAAACTACAACATGACTGGAGAAAATAATAATATATATTTTATAGTTTCTTATTTTTGTGTATATTAACTGTGGGTTCTGTAGAGAACTAAGGTGCACATCACCAACACATGTAAAGAATTCATCAAGAAATAACAGCCATTTTAATAACTTGCATTAAATTGGGACAGTGGTCTCCCTCCTGTCTTCTATCACTTTCTCCTATTTTTAGAAATACACCTTTACTTTTGTTATGGATTCGTATTACACTGGTGTGTTTCTTTTGCTTTTGGGTTGATTAAATACATAACAAAAGCTGCTTGGAGAAGGAGGTGATCATTTCACTCCGGTTACAGGTCACCATGGTAGGGATGTGACAGCAACAGAAATAAAAGCAGTCCTTTACACCACATCCACAGTTGGGAACCAGGAGGCTTGTGAGCGAAGGCTCCCACTAAGTTCTGTGTCTACACTTGTACTTTCTAAGGTTCCAGGTAGGGAGTGAGTGGTCTACACAGCTCATTGCACTCAACTGAAATGATCTCCCACAAGAATACCCACCTTCCCAGTGATTCGAGCTTCTCTCAAGTTGACACAAAACATTAAACATCATATCAGCAAGCTCAGTATATATTATTTTCCTTCTACATTGCCCAGAATTTGAGGTGAGGTTTTTTTTTAAAAAAAACTGCTTATTTATTGTAGGTTAGGTTAGGAGAGGTTAGGCTTGTAGGTTGAGGTATCTATGGCTATGTATGTCTGGTGGTCTAAAAAATAGAAATATATTTGTCTGGAGTGCAAGGACAACTGAGGGATTAATGGTATCTATACTTAAAAAGAGAGAGTAATGATTTTTCTCCCACAGTCTCAATTTTCCCAGGATGAGAAAGGAAATGACACCCACCAGGCAGTAAATACCCTAAGTAGGGCTTGTTCCTGATAATGGTTTTGTAGGTCATCTATGGCTTCCTCCTTGCCTTTGTCATCAAAGTGTATGTGAATGTCAGATGGTAGGGCTGAGTGAGGGTGGAAGTCAGATTATCATTTGATTGCTTTTATACCAAGGCTCTAGAGTGTCTTCCCATCTGAATATGAATCTCAAATTTAAAATCCTAAGGTAAATATATCTTTTACTTATTCATTACCAGAGATTAGGCAGGTGGGTTTAGATAATCTACCGCTGACTCTGTTGGCCCAAGGAAATTAATGACTTCCCAAATTAAGTCAGA
>CABHPQ010167602.1:0-18122 GCA_902168405.1 Peromyscus aztecus | reverse complement strand
ACTCTCAGCCCTCAAGGCTCCAGACACATGGAGGAAAGTGTGGTAGATAGAATGTAGGAGCCAAAGGATGGAGAAGTGTGCTATAAAATGCTGACTTCTAGACATGATAATCATTGCATTCATGAACTCACAGCAGCTGCATTTACCTGCATAAGATGTCTACAAGACAGAGTCCATCAACACTCCAGTATGAGGGGAAGTGGTTCAGAAGAGCTCTACCCCAGCTGAGGAGCTACTGGCAGTTAATGGCTGCTGAGGAATGTGGCAGTCATTGTCTTCTGTGGTGTAGTCACTGGTAAGTTTCTCATGCTCTAGTAAATAACTCCTCACCCTGTGCTCATTCAAGAACCCCTAATTAAACTCAGTGGATCTTAAAAGGAAGGGGAGGAACTTGGAAAGAAAGAATCCAGAGGAAGTCGAACTGAGTCAAGGGAGGGTGGTAGTAAAAGAACATCAAGATACATTATATCTCTGTATAAAATTGACATAGGATTTTTTTTTTTTTTTTGGTTTTTCGAGACAGGGTTTCTCTGTGTAGCTTTGCGCCTTTCCTGGAGCTCACTTGGTAGCCCAGGCTGGCCTCGAACTCACAGAGATCCACCTGCCTCTGCCTCCCGAGTGCTGGGATTAAAGGCGTGTGCCACCAACGCCCGGCTGACATAGGATTTTTAAAAGTCCAAAGAGAGCAAATGTGAACTCTAGGAAAGAGAAAATAAGGAACTAGCAAAATAGAATCTACAGACTAAAAGCCTAGATACATCCAGCCTAGATCAAAGCAGGAAATGGAGCTTCAGTAAAAAGAATGAGGTCATGAAGAAGTTCACTTAAGGGCTGGAAAGATGACTCAGTGGTTAAGAGCACTGGCTGCTGTTCCAGAGGTCCTGAGTTCAATTCCCAGCAACCACATGGTAGCTCACAACCATCTGTAATGAGATCTGGTGCCCTCTTATGGCATGTAGACAGAACACTGTATACATAATAGATAAATAAATCTTTGCCAGACAGTGGTGGTGTACGCCTTTAATCCCAGCACTCGGGAGGCAGAGGCAGGTGGATCTCTGTGAGTTCGAGGCTAGCCTGGTCTACAAAGCGAGTTCCAGGAAAGGTGCAAAGCTACACAGAGAAACCCTGTCTCGGAAAAAAAAAAAAAAAAAAAAAAAAGAAGTTCACTTAAAACACAGTGTGTTCTCTACCTGCAACTACCCCTCCCCTCTTTGCCATGGTATCCTGCCCCGCTGTCCAAGCAGAGGCCCTCTGACTGACCACAGGCCACACCAACCACCAGATCTCCAGGTAGGCTGCCCACCCATTCAGAGCCTTCCCAGCCTACCCTCAATCACCCCACCCCTCCCTGTTACCATATCCCAGCCTCCAAATCTGGCAGAGGACCCCCAGAGGAACATCCAGTAAATCTGAGGCACTATGAAAAGACCAAACCTAAGAATAATAGGAATAGAGGAAAGAGAAGAAGCCCAGCTCAAAGACCAGAAAATATTTTCAACAAAAGCATAGAAGAAAAATTTTCTAACCTAAAGAAAGACATGCCTACTAAGGTACAGGCTCTGGCAGAGCTGAAATCAATAAAAATAGAAACAATAAAACAATACAAAGAATCAAGGAAATAGAGTTGGTTCTTTGAGAAAATCAACAAGATAGACAAACCCTTATGTAAATTAACTTAAAGACAAAGAAAAATATTCAAATTAACCAAAATCAGAAATAGAAAAGGGGACATAACAAGAGATATTGAGGAAATCCAAAGAACCATTAGGTCATACTTTAAAAATCTGTATTCCACAAAATTGGAAAATCTAAAAGAAATGGTCAAATTTCTCAATAGATTCCACTTATCAAGTTAAATTAAGATCAGACAAACAATTTAAATCCACCTTTAACCCCTAAGGAAATAGAAGCTGTTGTTAAAAGTCTCCCAACCAAAAAAAAAAAAAAAAAACTGAAGGGCCAGAGGTTTTAATGGAGATTTCTACCAGACTTTCAAAGAAGAGCCAATACTTCTCAAATTATTCCACAAAACAGAAACAGAAGAAACATTGCCAATTTCCTTTTATGAGGCACAGTCACCCTGACACCCAAACCACACGAAGACTAAACAAAGAAAGAGATTACAGACCAACTTGCCTTGTGAACATAAAAACAGAGACATTGATCAATGGAGTCCATACACCTATGGACATCTGATTTTTAATGAAGAAACCATAAATATGAAATGGAAAAAAGAAAGCATCTTCAACAAATGGTGCTGGTCTAACTAGATGTCAACATGTAGAAGAATGCAAATAGATCCATATTTATCATCTTGCACAAAACTCAAGTCCAAGTGGATCAAAGACCTCAACATAAATCCAGATACACTGAACCTAGTAGAAGAGAAAGTGGGAAATAATCTTGAATGCACTGGCACAGGAAACAACTTCCTGAACAGAACACCAGTAGCACAGACAGTAAGATCAACAATCAACAAATGAGACCTCATGAAACTGAAAAGCTTCTGTAAGGCTAAGGACACCATCAATAGGATAAAACAGCAGAATGGGAAAAGATTTTCACCAGCTCCACATCTGACAGTAGGCTAATATCCAAAATATATAAAGAACTCAAGAAAGTACACATCAAAAAATGAATAGTCCAATTAAAAATGGGGAACACATCTAAACAGAATTCTCAACAAAAGAATCTCAAATGACTGAGAAACAGTTAAGGAAATGTTCAACATCCTTAGCCATCAGGGAAATGCAAATCAAAATGACTCTGAGATTCCATCTCACACCTGTCAGAATGGTTAAGATCAAAAACACAAGTGGCAGCTCATGATAGCAAGAATATGGAGCAGGGAGAACACTCTTCCAATTGCTGGTGGGAGTACAAACTTGTATAGACACTTTGGAAATCAATATGACAATTCCTCAGAACATTGGGAATCAATCTACCTTAAGACCTAGGTACACCACTCTTGAGCATATGCCCAAAGAATACTCCATCCTACCAAAAAGATACTTACTCAGCTATATTCATAGGAGCTTTATTTATAGTAGCAAGAAATTGGAAACTTGGCTGAAGAGATGGCTCAGCCATTAAAGGCTAGGCTCACAACCAAAAACATAAGAAACTGAAAACAACCTAGATATCCCTCAACTGAAGAATGGATAAAGAAAATGTGGTAGATTTACATAATGGAGTATTACTAAGCTGTCAAAAACCATGACATTATGAAATTTGAAGGCAAATGGATAGAACTAGAAAAAAAAATCATCCTGAGTGGACTAACCCAGACCCAGAAAGACAAACATGGTATGTACTCACTTATAAGTGGATATTAGCTGTAAAGTAAAGGATAATGATGCTACAATCCACAAACCCAAAGAAGCTAAGTAACAAAGAGGTCTCAGCGGGGGACACATGGATTGCCCTGGGAAGGGAAAACAGAATAGATTTTGTGTGCAGGAGGGAGGAGGGATCAGGTGGGGAGTAGATGGAGGAAGAGAGTATTGGGGAGACCACTGGAATTGAGGGGAATTTGGGGGGTGATGTGGAAACCTAGTGCAGTGGAAACTCCCTGGAATCTACAAGAGTGACCCTAGTGAAGACGCGTAGTCATGAGGAATATGGAACCTGAAGCAGACATCTTCTATGACCAGGCAAGGTTTCCAGCAGGGAGACTGAAGCAGCAACCCAGCCACAAAACCTTCAACCTACAGTCTGTCCTGTCTCCAAGATATGCTGGGGCAATGGTGGTACAGAACTTATGGGAGTGGCCAACCAATGACTGGTCCAACCTGAGACCCACACCAGAGGGTCTGACACTACACAGATAACCAGAATCCAGAGGATGGACAGCCAAGAGACCCAGGATAGAAACAAACAGGACTGGGGAAAAAATTCAATGAAATGATTACTAATGATATTCTGCTTTACTCGTAGATTAGTGCCTAGCCCAATTGTCATGAGAGAGGCACCATCCAGCAACTGATGGGAAAAGATGTAGTGACTCTTAGTCAAACACTAGGTAGAGCCAGAGGAACCCCACAGAAGAGGAAAAGGAAGGATTGTAGGAGCCAGAGGGATCAAGGACACCAGGAGAACATGGTCCACAGAATCAAGTAAGCAGAGCTCATAGGGGCTCACAGAGATTGAAGTGACAATCAGGGAACCTATATGGGTCTGAACTAGGTCCTCAGCATATATGTTATGCTTTTGTAGCATGATGTTCTTGTGGGACTCCTAACAGTTGGAGTGGGGGTTGTCTCTGATTCTTTCGGCTGCTCTTAGGACCCTTTTTCTCCTACTGTGCGGCCTTGCCCAGCCTTGACATGAAGGATTATGCCTAGTCTTATTGTAGCTTGTTATGCCATGTTCAGTTGATATCCCTGGGAGGCATGTTCCTTTGTTGAAGGGAGATGGAGGTGGAATGGATCTTGGGGAGAGGGGAGGTGGGAGAGGGAGGGGAAACTGCTGTTGTGATGTAATGTATGAGAGGAGAATAAAAAATAATAATAATCCTGTGAAAATCATCTTCCTAAAGAATCACATAAAAGCATAACAAGTACAGCCCTCAGATGAACATTTGGGGAGCCTGGATGTATTCTCAGTTTTTTTTAATACAAACTATGTAACTTCGTGGAAACTCAACACTCCTCTGGTACTCCATTTCCTGACTGGTGATTTTAAGACAATCAAGCTCCTCATACAAGAGGGGATGGGAGGGGTATACTGGTGACTTTCTCTTGCCTCTTCTCTTGCCTCTTTAACTTTCACAGTCAGTTAAAAGATAAACACAAGTACAAATGGCTTGGATCCAGGTAAGGCACCACCCTGCCCAGCATCTGGTAAAGTTAAGGGAAAAGAGATATTTGTTTGGATCCTGCTAATAAGGTGTTCTACACTTCCTAACACTCAATGCTTCCAAATCACATGCCTTCTCAAATCAGAGACTACCAGTGTCCTCCCAATGTCCATGGATGCATTCATTTATTTAATAAATATATTGAATGCACACATTAAAAAAATCAAACAAACAAAAAACACAGTGAGCTTCTATTATAAGAAAGGCCTGAAGGAAAAAAGAAAATTGGCTGGGGGTGGGAGCAGGTATCAAAGAACTCTAAAAAGAAAAAGTATATACCTTGTTTCTACAGCATCATTTAAAAACTATAATAATGTAAACACATTTTATCACTTGAAAAAAAATATTATCGTAATTTGAATCCAAAGAATTAAAAGTGTTTCCAACAAGGAGATAGAAGGAGGAAAAGCAGAAAAGAACATAATTGTTCTTCTATTTTCCATAGTCCCTTTCCATATATGAACTTTGTTAAAGATTTAAAGTTTGCTTTCTAATGCTTATGCCCTGTAGTAAAAGAAAGCCAAAGCATTCAAACTTTACTCATTAAACGGGAACTACACCAAACTGATAACACCCATGGTGGACCAAAGGGCCAGAGATCAAACGCACAGTGATGCTGAGTGATAGTAGATAGTAAGAATTTATATCTAAAGCTTTGAAATTTAGATTGAAGTGTCCAGGAAAATATAAATATGTTCAAAAATATAATTACTAGGATGGTCTAAAACCTTTGCTTATAACAAGGCAGATATAAAAATTATCTAAATGTCTAATAAGAAGGACCAATCAGATAGTTACAGTACAGCTTTATACTAGAATTGCATGTCATTTTCACATAAAAACTAGCTTTTCATAGTATTTGAGGAACTGGATGACACTGAGCAGTAGGGCCTGTGATGGACTGGTATTCTGTAACCCTCCTGCAGGACACATTTGTTCAGTGAGTAGTCATCCTCTGGGGCATAGAGAGGCTAAGAATAATGAGGACACTAACTCAGTTATAATGGCTCTGACTGTGGCAGTGGATGTGACCCTTGCCAATCACAACAGAGAAGGGAAGAGCCAGACTCTAGTCCCTCAGTGGACACTAGACAGTACTAATAAGAAGGGCAGGGAAGCTTGGGGACCTCATTGTTGTTGTTTGTTTTGTATATGTGTTTGTGTGTAAGCAGGGGCTTGTATACAGAGGGGGTATGTATATTCATATATGTGTAGGTGCACATGTGTGTAGAGGTACATATGCAAACATTTATATGTCCGCATGGGGGCCAGAGATCAGCTGTGGGTGTCATTCCTCATGAGCTATCTACCTTGTTTTTTTTTTGAGACAGGGTCTCTCACTGGGACCCAGGACTTCCTGTTAGGATTCTGGCTAGCCAGATAGCCCCAAGGATCTGCCTGTCTCTGCCTCCCCAGCTCTGGAATTCCAGGCACATGCCAGCACTCTGATCTTCTAATATAAGTGGCAGGGATCAAAACTAAGTCCTCCTTCTAGCAAACCAAGCACTTTAACAACTGGGCTATCTCTGCAGCCTGGGGGATCTGCTTTTGCAGAAGAAAACAGTGAGGAGTAACCCGGAAGGTGTTCTGTCAGAACCAAGCATTCAAAGATTTTTCTATGTTCCACAAGTCCACCAGAAAACAAAATTGCTGATGTATGCAACCTGTTTGCTCAACAAAGAAGAAAGACAACACAATGTGTGTCTTGCTACTTTTGCTTATTCTGTAGTATGAATATCCATTAAAAGCACAGAGTTGCCTTATTTTTTAAGGAATTAACCAAAATTAATTACAATATGAGCTCAGGGTTTTGTATTTTTTTCATAGCAAAACAAACAATAGAAAAAATAAGCACATTGTTATGATGAGAAGTTCAGATTAGTTCTCAAAGGGATGTGTTAAAATTCGTAAGGGACAGCAAAGCGCTCCTTACCCTGGGTGGGACTTTGCATTGAATTTGTTGTGAATTGCTGTTGCCGACATCAATGGCACAGGACTGCCTTCCAAACAACACCAGGCTGACACCTTCCAAACTGGAGCCTCGGAGGGTAACCCACAGTCCTCCTGTAATAAAAGGAGCACTTTACATGTACATAGCCGTTTCAAAGTTAATTACAGGAAAACTAAAATGAAATTGAAATAGGAAACTCTTTAGCCAAAGAGCAAAGCAATGCTCAAACTGCAGAAAAGACTGAATTGAAATGTAGAAACCACCACACATAGAGGAAGAAACAGTGAGGAGAAGGCAGAAAGAGCAGAGCGGCATCTGGAGACCTTTATGAATAAAATATAAGGATCCAGCCAGGGGTCAAAGAAGCAAGTGGTATCCGAAAACATTGTCTGACCTAGATTCTAAAGATCATTCTTCCCCGTTCCATAAAAGGTTTTCTTTCCCAAGAAGCAATGAGTGAGAGCACGGTGGTATTAAGAGCAACGGGGCGGAGCCAGGGCCTCGGGCCTCGCTGCTACCTGAGGCGGCTCATTTTTAGCACTGGCTCCAAGCTCACCTGTCCTCATTTTCTATTTCCTTCCAGGACAATTTTTCCAACTTGGAGATCTGACACCACACAAGCCAAATTCTAGTCACCATAACAAGTACACAATGACTAATGTTGTCTGCCTCTACCATCAGGAATTTTCTGCAGGCTGCTAACAGTGACCCCAGGGAGCCACCATGTCCTCACTATAGGCAGGAAGAGAGGTGAACCAGTCCTTCTGACACCACAGCACACTTTCTTAGTCTCACTGGTGGTAAACAAAAGCTCACTTATTTGCTTTTTCCTCATTTGGTGGGGGAGGCTTGTTTCATGTCCTTTGCTTCGACATAAAGCCTTCCTATGTTGCTTCTGCTGGTCTTGAATTTGTGGGCTCAAATAGAACCCTTGCCTCAGTCTCTCGTACAGCTGGGACTATAGACAGACACTACCATATATGGCCAGAAATGCAGTCATTGTTGATGAGAAAAATAAATCTGCTCTTTAGTAAGAGAGCAGTAAAGGACACCACATAGACTTGTGTCTCTTGAGATTAAGTGAGGCTGCAAAAGCAGGAGGCAGGCTAGACAAAGAAACAGAACTTACACCATGTAACCAAAACCTATGAGACTGATGCAAGTTAGAGAAATAATACCTGGAGTTCAGTGTGTAGCTTGCCCGGAAGAGTCAGAGCAAGACTACCTATGACTTCTAAGGTAGAGAGAAAAAAACGGGAGGAAAGATTGATACGTGAAAGCAACACAGTAAGGATACAACATCTATAAATAAAGTTGATAAGTAAACATGGAGAGAAATTTAAAATGCTGCCAAAGACCTAACAAATGGATTAGATTAAAACTGAAAAAATTAGCATAAATGGGTAAAAAGAATAAGTATCATAATTTCTCTGAATTAAACATAAACACATAGGATTCCAATAAAACATGGTGGATTTTTTTTTCATAAATTAGACAAGATGATTGTAAAGTTCAGTGAAAAGTAAACAAAAGTAACCATAAAATAATAATTCAGAAGTAAGAGTAAAGAGGTGTTCTGAGACACTACAAAAACTTTTTAGAATCAAATGGAATAAAAACGTGACAACATCACATGCTCCGCCGACAGGGCAGGCAGAGGGGGCAGGCAGCCTGGAAGGCTGCTCCCACAAGCGAGTCCTCAGGACATGATAAGTACGTGGCTTCATGCTAACACACAGACAGATTATTGAGTAAATAAATGAATAGCGTGAAAAAAGATAAAACCTGAATTTTTGGCTCCCATCCTTCACCCAGAGCCAATTTCAAATAAAGTATTTGGACATAAAGAGATTAAGTGGGAAAAGAATAGAAGGAAACATAGAATTTTATTTTCATATAATTTCAGAGAAGCCCACTCTGAGTGTTTTACAGTCTCTAAAGCTATAAAGGCTAAACACACTTTATTACATAAAAGTATTTATGAATTATAAAAATATAAAAAAGAATAAATACATTAATTTTTTTAAGTTCTTAAAATCAATGAGAAAGAACTATGATCAAACTTGGAAAGAAAGACTGAGATGAACAAACTTCCCAGAAAGGAAACTATAATACCTCCTAAGCAATGAAAATTCAATATTTCTTAAAATTAGTATAACTTAAAACTACACTGAAATATTTTTCATCTCTAAGATGTTAAACACCAAAAAGTTGCAAAAATGTATTAGTAAGATGTAGGCAATAGATATTCATACCTACATGTAAAAAAATTATACAAACTTTAAAGAGAATATATCTTATACTTACATATCAGCATTATATTTTTATTCCAATTTCTCATGTGTGTGTGTGTGGTGTGCATGTGTCTATATGAAGTTTTTACATGTATGAATACAAATGTTCATGCATGTGGATACACATACTTATATGTTCACAGGCCTGTGGAGTCCAGAGGTTGATGTCAGGAGTCATCCTCCATAGCTCTTTCACCTTATTCACTGAAGCAAGGTCTCCTAGTCAAACGCAGAGCTCATTGATATAGATAGCTTTATTAGCCAGCTTGCTCTAGGAATCCAGTCTCTGACTTCTATTTGTAATTATAGACAGGACACATGCTCGTCTGATATTTACATGGGCTTGCTGGGAACCAAAGTCTACGTAGTAAGCACTTTAACCACTGAGAAATCTCTCCAGTCCTATTTATCAAAATCTTAAGTGTATTTAATCCATGACCCAGAAATTCCACTTCTAATTAATTATGCTACTAATGTTTTCCCACATATATAAAATGGTAACTGTGTGTCCAAATACAAGATTGAAGTTGCCATAGTAACAACATCATGGTACTGACAGAAAACCAGACAAGTAGACCAGTAGGGAATAGAGAACCCAAAAGTAAGCCCATGCAGCTACAGTCATCTGATTCTTGACAAAGATGCTAATAACATATATTGGGGGAAAATCTTAATAAGTGGTGTTAGGAAAAATATTTATTCAAATATATAAGACTGAAACCCCTCCATTCCTCTTCATGCCCCTCCTGTCTTTTTATTTGTCCTATACACTTACCATTACCCACCCAAGAACATAGCCTCTTTTTAATTTACTCTACCCCCACCATTAATGATGTCTATCCCTATGTCTCACCTGGTACAAAACCAATTTAAAATAAATAAGGACATTAATGTAAAACCTAACACTGTGAAAGAAAACACTTCAAAATATAAGCTTTTAACAGCAATTAATGAAAAAAAAGAGCCCATGAATTTGGAAGCGGCAAGGAAGAGTATGTAGGAGGGTTTAGAGGGAGGAAAGGGAAGGAAGAAAGATGTGATTACATTATAATCTCAAAAATAAAAGAAAATGACAAAAACAGCTATAAGCACAGCCACAGCTTTCTAAATAGAATTCCAAAAGCTCAGGAAACCGTAGCAAAAATAGAGAAAGGACTGTATCAAATTGAAAAAAAACTCCACAGCAAAAGGGAAAACAATAAAAAGATAGGCTACAAAATGGACAAGGGAATAATACCCAGAATATATAAAGAACTCAAAAAGCGACCACAGAAAGAAAAAATAGTGCAAACATTAAATGGGTACATGACCTAACAGACAATTTTCAAATAAAGAAATAGAAGTAGTCGATAAGCATGTGAAAAAAATATTCAATGTCTTTGACTATGAGTTAGATGCAAATCAAAAGTACAGAGATTCCCTCCAGTCATAGCAATGCCATGATATTCTTCTGCCTCATGTTCTTTTCCGTAAGATCTTCCTTAGGCTTGCTCCTTCATTCCATCCTGGCCTCTATCCTCCAGTGCCTTTACGTCATTCCTCCAATGAAGGCTAATGAGCACTCTGACCCATCAATGTCCTCCTTCCCTCTTCATGCCCTCCCCAAATTATTTTTGCTCTACATCCTTACCATTACCTATCCAAGATTATAACTTTATTTTTATTTACCATACCACAGCATTGAGTTTCTGATGCATAATGAGAGCTAAATAAATTCTCTTTATCATGCTTTTGTCAATGGTAGTTGTGAGAAATTATAGCAGTGGTAAGATTTTACCATTCCCATTTGAAAATGTGTGCTTCACAAGCATACTGCCTAAGAAGGCAGCTCTGTCTCAGTCCAAAAGTGAATTAACAGTCTGTACAAAAAGCCAAGATTGTCCTCAAAAATTTCTTTTGAAGATGCTTGAGGAAAGGGATAAGTGGTGACTTTGAGTATTACAGATTTCATTTTTATATTTATTCATTCTGTGCTCTGCTCTTATTTAAATTTCTTTTTGACAGGCCTTGCCTGGTTCTCTTTAGATTCCCAAAGCAGGGTTTCACACATTATACTATAAATGGGGAGTTTGAGGAGTCTGTTAAAATACAGATTGACTCAGAAGGTCCAGAAGACTGCACTTCTAACAAGTTCCCAAGTGATGTAGATACCACTTGCCCAGAGCCACACTTGAAGTATTAAGGTCATCAGCATCCAACATGGTGCTGTATACAGGATACAATGAACATTGATGGACACTGTACTGGTGATAGGGAAGGAGATGGGTTCACTGGGAAAGTCTAAATGCAATAACAAAGAAAAGAGCATCTCCCAGATCCCACCCCCCAGTCTTAATAAAAGTTACTTCATATGCATCTGAAATTACCCCTTCTCAGTGTTTCACACCTTTTGCTAAAATGTGGGAGGAGGATGGATGGTTCTCCAAGCCCTTCGAGTCTCTTCACTGTTTACTGATGATACATTTCCTGACAGGGGTGTTCATAACATTCCATTTCTCCTGGGACTGATTTTTTACACTGAGAGTTCTTAATTCCAGTTTTAACACCATAAGTCTTGTATTCTGAGAGCAATGTCAATCCCGGACAAACTGAGCAGTGAGTCACCTACCTGTGCAAATCACTCTGTGTAGGGCATGCAGCTGACTGAGTCACCTTTTTGCCTGAAAGATGTCTACCATCTAGCAGTGTGGCCTGAGCTGGGAAAGTAACTCTGTAAGATCAAACCTCTAATAAGTCTAGTCAGAAGACTGCAATAAGTCCAAAACTCAAGCCAGTAATTCATGGGATAATGAAGAATATGGTCTTTCACTCTGAGCAAAACATGTTTCCTTGCTCCCTCCTGACAACACTAAAAAGAGTTTGCTATTCTGTGTGGATATGAAAAGGGGTAGCCCTGCTGATTCATTCACCCAAGGCAAAACAGAATCAGAACCAAACTTGTCCTTTGAACGATGACTCTGTCTAGAGCATACCACTTTAAACTGTTTTCTGGGCTACAGGCTTCTGGCCACCAGAATCAACAATGACAAAAGTACAAATCATTAAGAAAAGGAACTGGGTGTTGTGTTCTACAAAGTTGATACATTAGCAAACATGAGCTTGGGTATTTCTGAAACTGTTACAGTCCAGCTGGAGTTTTTCTCGACTAGTAGAGTTCTTAAGAAAGTAACAAGATTTGGAAAGATCTCTACTTTCCCGTGATTCCCTAAGATCCAATCCATCCTTCTGATATTGACAAGACCTACTATTCTCGGACTCGAACTATGCAAACAGTAGTTGGCTTTGCATACTGGCCAAGTTTCCAGGAACACTAGGGAAATAAAAACTCTGTGAAAAGTTTCTAGTGGGTGGGCATACTTGCCAAATACCGTTACTTTTAAAGGAGTGTTGCCATGTGTTGACTCATTTGCTCTCCAGGAAAGCTAGGTAAGCTGCAAATGAGGCATAATCAGGCCATTCTAAAGACAAGGCAGCCAAGCACAGAGATCCTCTGAGCACTGACACAGAGCACTCTGTTTTGTATTTTAGCTCCACCCCCTCCCCTGTGAGGCCTCAGACAAGTTGTCTTTCCCCTAGAACTAGCACTGTTTCCTTTAGCATCTTGGAGTTTTTCAGGTGAATGACCATCCAAGTTGATTCCAGGGTCTGATTACATGTCACACTACCAGTTAATGCTAGTCTTAGTGTGCCAAGCAAGTTCACCTCAGAGCTTAAAAGTGTTCTTAATTTGAAGAAATGCCTAGGAAACAAAAAGATGTAACTCATAAGACTTATGAGGCTACGGGCCTAGATTTCTGCATGACCAAGAACTAACTCTAGCTTCAGAAAGCAGGTGCACAGTAGAGTCCCCCTCCCCTACATTACCTATCTCTGCAGCTGCAGTAGGCTCCACAGCATCGAGCCTGGGTTCCACATACAGGAAGAGGCCTTCTCCACTGGCATTAACAGCAAGACCTGAAGGTCTCACCAGCATCAAAATCCGATGCACTCCAACTGGTAGCAGGTCCATCTCACAGACCACGTTTGTTTCGTTTGAGAAAATAACTTCACAACTTGTTTTGTTCACTGTAACCTGTAAGGACTGGGAATCTCCAGGGAAACCAGTTCCAGTAAAATAAACCAGTAGGTTGACGTCACAACCTAAAAGGGTAGGTGGGAGGAAATGCAAAGCTCAAATCAGTGCTGACACTCCGTTTCAGAGATCTCACTCCAACATCAAAGGCTTGTTCTCTTTCAGCTTCCTCTCCCAACACTGAAGGAGTCTACTGATGACTCAGACAACTGTGTTTATCATCCTGGTATAAAGTCCCCACCTTCAGCTTCCTCAAACTAGCAATGAAATGTCATAACTTAATAAAAATAAATCAGTCAATAATAATGTAAAGGAAGTTTGAATCAAAGGACTCGTAATAACCCCACGCACATATTTAAATAAGAATATACCCCGTAATGGATCAAAAATGTGCCTTCCATTGCATCCATATCTACGGAGAATGCTGATGCTCCGACTACAGCCTCTAATAAAATCATTGAGTCTAAGAGTCACATCTAAAGCGTACCAGGGGAGTACCACACATAATCCACAGTGGGAGTTGACTCTTGCAGGTACTGGAAAGAACAGGAGCCCGAACAGGAGGCTGGTACGTCATTCACTTGTACAGCCACCTGGGGGAGGGAGGTGAGAGAATTAAAAGCGAATGTATGGACTTCACGAACACAAGGGCAGTTATAAAGCATTTGTGCGCATTTCCTAAATTAAAATGTCTTTATGATTCATATATTCTCATTTCCTTTTTTTCTGTTTTCTCAGTAAAAGTTCTTACACACAAAAAAATGAATGGTTCAAAACATATTAAATTTTCTCCAAGTCGTGGAAATGCTGAGATCCATTTGTGCAAATACAGTTAATATATGGCTTTCTGAAATGGAGTCCTTTCTGTGATTCCCATCTAACCTTGAACTCCTGGGCTCTGTGAGTCTTCCGGACACCTATATTGTACATGACTGAATATGATAAATTGTCCTTTTTAAACATGTCCTCTCTGTCATCTGGAAGTAAATTTCATAAACTTGGAATATACAAGGACTTTTTATAACTGGGCCCACACTTCATGAAAACTATCTTTTTTTCCCACTAGTACAAACTATTAAGCACGGTCCTCTTGCCTTCACAACAGAGCAAAGTGTAGTTACACATTTGGGTTGAAGGTGTTTTTGTCCTAGAGGATAAGTTCAGACTCTGTATCTCTCCTTTTCAGTAAAACCAAATGAACGCTAACTCACTTTGAATGATAATTCAAAGACTCTTAGAAATAGGGAAAGTAAAAGGTGCGACTCGATTGGTCCTGTAGGATTCTTTAAATGGGTTAAATGCACACTCACATTATATAATAGTTCTGTAAGAGGAAAGGTGTATTCGGATGGCATGGGTAACAAAGAGCCCTTCAACTGTATTTGTAACGATTTATTTTCAAAAGACAAAAATAATGATAATCAGGACCAGAGAGATGGTTCAGTGGGTAAAGGCACTTGCCACCCAATCCTGATGACCTGAGTTCAATCCCTGGAATCCACATAAGATGAAAGAACCAACTCCATATTTAGTTGTCCTCTGGCCTCCACATGTACACCAAGTCACATACTCTCCCACCCCACCCAACACACACATCACACATATGTATACACACACCAATAACAATAATAATAGTAAGTAAGTAAACTTAGAAAAATAATAATCATATTTAACCATTCTCAGCTTGGATACTTAGTAATTGGTTATATGTATTTTGCTATATGGGTCCTCTAACTTTTGTACCATAATAATAGCATCAATATTTATAAAGAACTTGGTGCTTAGAAAGCAATTACGTTTTCACAGTACTTTGGAAATGCTGTGGAAGCAAACCAAATGAAGAAATGAGCCGCAGAAGTTGAACCAATTGGCCCTCAGTGTAAACAAGCGAAGAACTTGAAATACACTTAGTGCTGGTGGCCCAACACTCTCACCTGAGTTTGCTGGTTAGCAGTAGCCAACATGTCTCCAAAGACGGGTCCAAGGAAAACTCCACCGTCATATACCACACGAGCAATTACTGCAGGATTCACCCCAGTAAGATTTTGATCTGAGACCTGAGATAGTTACATTTCTGATCATGGAAAAGAAATCTCATCTTGAGGGAAGCAAATGAGTTTTTATTCCACATTCTGTTTGAAATAATCTCATAACTTGAATTGATAAAGAATTTTAGTCTAGAAACCCAACGGTTAAAAATAAATAAATAAAAAGTGGCTAATAAAAGGTGCAGTAAAACAGAGGGATGTTTGTGAGAGGAGTTTGTCAAAAGAGGCACACACACACAAATAATAATCATGTTAAGTCTTGAGATACTTTGCTTTTTGTGCCTCTCTGTTTCATTAGTTTGTAATCTAAAATATTAAAAATAAAACATTAGGAAAACTTGCTTTGAAATCAGAGCAAACATTATCATTCTTCTTCCATCTCACTCCAGGATTTTACTTGAGAAGCCACTTATCTCATAGCACCATAAAACTTGGATAAAATTTCATCTTGGGCTTTATTTTATAATAAGCAAATGCTAGATGATCATTCGATTATTTTTTAAGACGTTAAATATGCAAGAGCATCTGCTTTTGTCATTATCCAAAGACAGCAAACCCTTTTCTAAATTCCCCTCTGCCACGCCATCTGCCTCATGATGATCCAAGTCGATCACATCTGTTTAAATTATCCGATAACAGATGTGGAAAGCTATGTGGCGGACACTGACCAACAGCTCCTCTCCCTGCATTGAGTTAGGAAAGGAGGCACTGGGTTTCATGAGATGAGACCTAAGATGTAAAATTCGTGTTGAAACCTTCTAAAGAAGGATATGGAACCTCTTTGCCAGAATACATCAACAAATAACAGTAATAATCTATATCCATTTTCATTCATATAATTCTGTATGTCTTTTTCTTGCAAAATTTCTCCAGGAACCCAAATCTATCCCCCCACACACAAAAAAAAGAGGTTGGTTATACCTACTCTGATAAAATTGGGCAAATCCCCAGTCTTAGTCCAAGAAAGAGTCCACATGTGTTCATAGCAGGAGTTTCGCTCCTTTGTCACAGTGAAGTCGCCGACACTGAGGTATCCAGATGTGGACTCATCAGCATTGTCCTGCAATAGCTTATGGAGCTGTCTGGAAGACATGTGCACTGGAACATCTGTGAGGCAAGAGTGTGATGCAGAAAACAGGATACTAATGAATACACATCGTGAGTGTCAGCATCAAGGATAAAAGAAAATAAATACCAGGGTCACACTAAACTTGCAGGAGACTTTCAGACTCAAAATAAGGCACAAGAGAACCTTTACCCTACGTAACATCATGTTTGTCCCCAGAAGTAGATGAGCACTTCTTACGCTGAGACACTTCCTTCAGTGTTATATCACGTGGCACACAGGGAACATGCTATGTCAGACAAAACTGCCTCGACTATCCACTCAACACAGACATCTTTGAAAGGGCTGGACGTCTAATTAAATGTTGGCTTTTCCTTGGAAAATTTTAGCTGGTCCCACGAACAGAGAAAACTTGGCTACTTTTCACAGGGAGTAGGGGAGGCACACAGCAGCTGACACCCATAAAACGTGGCCAATACAGCTGAGGAATGTTGGCACTTGGCTTTGCTTTCTCTGTTAGAATCTCCTCTTAAGCCCAACCACCTGCTTTCCCGTTCCGCATCCCCACAGAGAAATAACAAATCTCTGTGCTTCATACTTTACCAAAAGTTTCCATTTCATTAGCTAGTCCCAACAGCACTGTGAGGTGGGCCATTGGGGCACCTCCATGCCCACCTGAGGGATGAAGAAAATGAACCCTAACGATATTCCAAAGCTTGCCAAACCAGTGAGGCAGGTTTAGATTAAAATTCAGGTTGCTTTTCACCTGCTCAAGAGCCTTTCTCTGGAGTGCCACACTGCCCTGAAGGGTTAATAAAGTACCACTGTGTTTCCACAAGACCAACAACAGTTCCATCATTAAAAAGCATTTGCACATAATTTGGGGTCTGTACTCATTCAACAGAGTTAGGTTAAGACTGGCTTTCCTCAGTGGCTCTCCAGGAGCAATGTGACAAGCATCCATGTTGTAGTCTGAGAGCAAAAAAGCACCTCTGCAGAGAATCTCTCATTTGTAAGAAGTATAGCCCGGTGGTTCATATCATAGAGACAGAGGCATTGTGAACACTGGCCCATGTGCCCTAAGCTTTTCCTATGTTGTCCCATTATAGTCAAAATCACCCCTGTGTGCCTCCCACCAAGGAAGATCCTTTCTCAGGAGAAAAAGATTTGGGGAATATGTACCACCTACTCACACAGCTTTCCTGAATGCCTCTGACCTCCTTTATGAAGTCCCACATTTCTTCCAGTATTTATCAATAATATTCTTGAGCAATGTTGTCATCTCTTCTCATATTCTGTTCTTTGTCAGAGTACATATTATTGAAGTTCTTAAAACACTGTGCCAAATTGTGTCCATAATCTCAAACTTGGGTGACTGTTAAAATTCTCAATAGCTACTTCAGCAAATGTGACAGGACACATGAACACACTTTCCCCCCAACACACAATAAATAAATTAAATGTGATAAAACAAAAAGAAAAGAAAAGAAAAAATTCTCAATAGCACAACGACAGCCATTACATTTAACTCTGAGGGACCTGAGTACAATGGGAGTTGGCCTAGGAAATTCCAGAGAGAAGATGAGTTCGAACCTAAAATTCCCAGGTTCACATCTAGAGCCCATCATAAATTATTTGTAAGAACTTCAGGGAAGCTTCAGTGTGGCTGGCTGAATTCCAACCCCCACAGCAAAAAAGAGATATGATAGTGTCCTAATCCTTTGCAAGGCCAAAGAATAAACATTATCTCATGTGACAGAAGAGATGGTCAAGTTAAGGATTTGAGAGGAGGAGTTTATCATGAAGTGTGCAATAAAATCTTATCTATCC
>CABHPQ010167601.1:0-46463 GCA_902168405.1 Peromyscus aztecus | reverse complement strand
GTGTTTTGTTTACAAATACATTAAAAGTTAAAATTAATGGAATTACACAGAAGTTTCAGAGCACTTAGCCAGATTCTATAACTATTTTAGGAATGGGTTCCTAAGCCTTGTAGGAGAGATCCACTGTTGGTTTGTGTTCACTTTACCACTTTGTTTGCACAAGAGCAGTTAAAAAGTTACAAACAAAACAAAACAAACAATCACATAGGAAACTGTAACTGGGCTTTTGTGGGGAAGACCAAAGGCAGTCAGTTATTCAACAGGTATGTGTTGCTCTTTTGAAAGCCCACACAAGGTGCGATGGGGAACTGGCAAGGACATGGCTACAAACACATCAGTTTCCAAGGAATACCACCAGACACACACCCTCACATGAAAGCTCAAGGATATGGTCAGCCTTTCCACTTGATGCAGATGATACTGGTTTAACATTCACCACTGAGTATAATTTAAGCAAATCATTCATTATTTGACAAATCTAGCAATTTCATAAAAGAGTACATTTCAAAGAAACTACATCTCAAAGTTAGGTGATATATAAAAAGTGGGTCATATATCAATCAGTGTTCCCCAGGAAAATAGAAATAATTGCATATGTATGCATACAGACTATTATATTTTATTTCAAGGAATTGTTTTGTACAGGTTTGTAATTTTGTTAAAGATAATTGCTCATTTGATTCTGAAGGCTGACTCTTGCCCATCAAATCTCTAGAGTGAGCTGGACACTCAGGCAGGACTCTTGAGGCAGAATTTCTTTCCCACGACACCTGATTTATCTATCTATCTATCTATCTATCTATCTATCTATCTATCTATCTATTTGCTGTTAAGGCTTTTATATGGGTTGGATGAAACTTGTTTACATTACTTGTACACTTTACTCAGTCAGTTGCTTATAGATGTGAAAACGTTACCACAAAATAGCTGCAAAACAGCTGTTTGATGAGGTAACGTCATCCTTTGACATAGTCAAGAACACCTAAAATTAATTATCAGTAATGGGAAAGTTAGGAATTTAGTTGTGTCTTTTTCCTTCCCTTATCTAGAGAGGCATTAATAATTTCTTGGATACCAATTTCAACAAAGGATCTAAATGGCTTAAAATTTAATTGCCATTTACCATAAAATCTGAGTTTACCAAAGAATATTAAAACTGGAGATGGTGATTACTATTTTCAACATTGTAATAAGATTTACTGTCTCCCCGATTGAAGATTCATGTTTTCATTATATTAGAAATAACCATCTCTCATTACTTTGCCTCAATTTACAAATATTTAATTACTACTTTCTTATTCTGATGTACTCTGGAAATATTCATATTCAAATTGACACACATGTAGTAATGATGCTTTTCTTGTTTTTAGATTACTATAAAATAGGATTACAAAATAATATTATTTTAACATGTTTTTATTTTAATATTTATTATCTTCCAAGTCAATACAATTTAATATTGTACCTTACTGTATAATATTAAGTCACATGATAGTATCAACTGCTTTCCTAGGCAGTTCTGTTTTGTCTCATCTTTCACAACAGCATTACAGCTTTATCCTTGTGCAAATTTTCTTATATATTTTTAGGGACTAATTAGCTTTATTATTATTTACAGGAAAATTAAGTTTCCTAAGTGGAAATTATGTGTCAAAGTTTATAGGCTTTTAAAATTGTAACAATTGTTGACAGATTTTGTAGTTGATTTAGATTTATTTTTCCATAAAATATATTAAATGTTATTTACCTACATCTTTATGAGATGTAAATGTAGTTTTGTTAATCTGATAGATAAAACACATTATTGGTGAAATTATTAAGGCCACTCCATGTAGTTAAAAGGAGGATTTATTTAGTGGGTAACTTACAAATGAAGGGATAGGAAGGTGGCGGGTTCTGGAAAAGACGCAGCTCAGTCCGGCGGTGTTCTCTGGAGAACTCCCCTTGATCTACCTCTCTCGTTCAGGTCCAGGAAACAAGAGAGCATGGTGCATCCCGATCTCGTGTCTTTAGGGCCCTCCCTTGGCCCTGCCTTGTAGGCGTGATAGTTACCGAAGCCTCAATGGGGGTTGGAACTTCCAGACCAAAGCTGGAATGGCTACCCACTACATCTCCTCCTTTTTGTCTAAATAAGAAGGTTCTAACTTAGTACAAGATTATATACAAAGGAATGGTTATCAAATATTGTCCAGGAGTAATGGGGGATAATGACCTAGATAAGATGGAACTACAATCAATGCAAACAATATCAAGCAAGAAACACATACTAAAATCCAGAGAAGTCTAGAGCGTAGGTAAATGGTATGTTACAAAGATCATTCCAAAAGGTGTCCTATCCTAAAGAACCTGAATCTAAAAATTAATATGTTCTATCTAAGAGAGTATATATATACTAAGTTGTAACTATAACTGCTAGTCTTCAATTTAAATAACTTAGAATTCTGTTGATGTGAGACACAATTGCTCCTTTTCAGGAATGGAACTGTGTAGGTTTTTCCTGGTTTTATGGAACTCTGTATGCAGTAACCTGTAGCTTCAAACGCCCGGCTAGCTCAGTCGGTAGAGCATGAGACTCTTAATCTCAGGGTCATGGGTTCGTGCCCCATGTTGGGCGCCAGATATTGGTGAAATTATTAAGGCCACTCCACATAGTTAAAAGGAAGATTTATTTAGTGGGTAACTTACAAATGAAGGGATAGGTAGGTGGCAGGTTCTGGAAAAGACGCAGCGCAGTCTGGCGGTGTTCTCTGGAGAACTCCCCTTGATCTACCTCTCTCATCCAGGTCCAGGAAACAAGAGAGCATGGTGCATCCCGATCTCGGGTCTTCAGGGCCCTCCTTTGGCCCCGCCTTGTAGGCGTGATAGTTACCAAAGCCTCAGTGGGGGTTAGAACTTCCAGACCAAAGCTGGAATGGCTACCCACTACAACACATGGCTTATTTCCCATTTTTCTGACTTGAACTAGGTTAATTATACTTTTGTCTTTGTTGTATGTTACCCATTTTGGTATAATACTCCTAGACATATCCCCTGTCAATTCAGAATCAAAACTGAAACAGTGAAAATGTTTATGAAGTATCCAGATAAGAAAGAAATTAACTAGTTACATTTTTGTTTTCCTTAAAGTTCAGCTAATTTTATTTTATTTTTTAATTTTTAACTTTTCTTGTTTATCCCCCACTTTTATTGAAACTAGTTTTTCCCCTCATATAATATTCCTGATTACAGTTTCCCCTCCCTCTACTCCTCTGAGTTCTTCCCTACCTCCATTCTCATCCAGATCCACCCTGTTTGGCCTCACATTAGAAAACAAATAGACTTCTAAAGGATAATAATAAAGTAAAATATAATAGGATAAAACAAAACTAACACATCAGGGCAAAACAAACAAAAGGAAAAGAACTCAAGAAAAGGCCCAAGAAACAGACATAGAAGCATAGATGCACTTGTTTTTATTTTTATATTATTATATATAACAAAATAAAATAAAATAAAAATAAATAGGATATATTTTTTTAAAAAAAGAAAGAAAAATCTTTAACATGACATTATGAGATGAGGAGTCTCTAATGATGCCATTGAATTCATCTTCTGTTTGCCATCTACTGCTGGACGTGTGACCTACCTTTAAGAGTAGTTAGTCTTACCAGTGAGATTCCCTCAGCGAAAACTAAATTTTCATTTGCAAGTTGTCAGTTGGAGATAGCTTCTGGGTTAGGGGTGGGGCATATGTTTACGTTTTCTTTTAGCTCTATAACTCCATCTGGTATGGATACCTACAGGCTCTGTGCAAGCTGCCTTAATCTCTGAGAGTTCACATGTTTGTTGGTCCTGTTATGTGTAAAAGGGCTTACTTGTTTCCTTAGTGTCCTTCAACTCCTCAGACGCTTAGACTCTTCCTATCTCCTTCCAAGGGTTCCCTGGGCCTGAGAGGGAGAGATTTGATGGAGATATCCCATTTAGAGATGATGTCTCTCACTCAGAGGTCTCTCACTCTTTGCATGATGTCTGGTTATGAGTCTCTGTATTTGTTCCCATCTGCTCCAGGAGGAAGCTTCTTTGATGCTTCTTTGATGATGTCTGAGCAAGACACTGCCATATGAGTACATCAAAATGTCATCATGAATTATTTTATTGCTACGTTTCTTTAAAAGAACAATAGTATACAGTTTTCTGCTTGTTCCCTGGTCTATCTAGTCTTAGGTTCTTGGTCACCCAAGTAGTGTCAAGTATGGGTCCCATCTCATGGATTATGCATGAAATTAAATCAGATTTGGTTGGTTACTCCCATAAGTTTTGTGCCACCATTCACTAACATATCTTGCAGACAGGACACAATCAAAGATCAGATCAAAGGGTTTGTGGCTGGGTTGGTATTTACCTTTATTCTATGGTAACATTCAGAGTACCTTCTGTATCAGCATTAACTTGTAGGGGTAATTCTATGGTAGTATTCAGAGTATCTTCTATATCAGCACTATCTTGTAGGGGTGGATTCTATGGTAGCATTCAGAGTACCTCTATCTAGGTAGGCATTATCTCTATTACTTTGTGTTCAATGAGTTGGGTAGGCATTTTCTTTAGTGTTAGAGTTTGGCTATCAGTTTGGAGAGAGCAACATATAGTCCTGGCAGCAGCTTGGATTGTTTGGGAATGCCCATGGGGCCCTTTTGGATAACAACTCAATTATATGTAACCCAGTGCCAGTACTGAAAACTGCATTTGGTGACAAGAAATGTCCAATTGGAGGTCTGTCTCCCCCATGATTTGGCAATTTCATTTAAATCACCTTCATGCATGTATATATTTTAGGAAGGTTCTACTGTATTAGATTTCCATACAAGCCCTCAAGTGCCCCTTAATTTTAGCTGTCTTTACCCATATTCCTTCCCTCATACTCCTCTGCCCTATCCCTCTCAGTAATAACATTTTTGAAAACTATTGTATGTTATATCCAATGGTGTGCAGTGCTGCTCTGAAGGAAAACTTTCCTTAATTTCTTGTGTTCTGTAGCCCCCATGAGATAGATGATCAAGAATGAAAGGCATACAGAAGTAGCTGATGTTTAATTATTGCACTACTGAAGCTACATAGGAAAGGAGTGAAGGCCTACAGAAGTAGATCCAGAAGTTATATAAAACTGTATAGAAATGACTAGAAAGCTGGAAGAGAAGTTGGATCCCCAGACATGGTGGAGAATTGGAAGTAAAACACACAGAAAACTAACGGAAGGACAGTTATTTCATACCAGTGCTTTGTGAAGACTCATATTGGTGTACACCAATTTTATGTATTCTTCTTGGCTGTGAAACTTTCAAGAAAAGCATTTTATGGCAGTTCTCATTTCTCAGAAATTCTGCTCTGATAAGGGAAACCAAAGGAGCTTCTTGTTCCATATATTGACGCTCATTTGAGTATAGTTAAAAATACTCCACATGCCAAAGTAACATATTTTGACTTGCTTCATGACTTTGCTTTTGTAGATACTATCATGCTAGATGAGAATTATTAGAGCTTTAGTTTGGTTTGATTTTTGTCTGTATATTGATAATTTGTTTAGAATTGAATTTGAAGTCCAAGTCTTCCCTTATTATCCATATAATTTTGTATAAATCTCTTTGCTGTCAGCTTCAATTTCCCTATCCATAAACATAGGAGATTAAAACTTACTTCAATTTGTTGACCTCTTATACACACACTCTCTCTCCTCACATGGAAGCTTGCTAAATGCAGTAAATTTGACTGAATATTGAAGGTTTGCATTTTTTGAACCATTCTTCATTCACAAAACATTCATCCAGTTTCTAGTCTCTCTCTCTCTCTCTCTCTCTCTCTCTCTCTCTCTCTCTCTCTCGGTAGTCATATGAAGATGGAGATAGTCAGGCTTTCAACAAACAGGAAAGCAAAACCTTAGAAAAGTTAAACTATTGGGCCATATGTACATAACTATATCTGTCATAAATCTGCTCATTTGTTTCTTGGTGTACTTTTCCTATGGTTTTGTATTTGGGTCAATGTATGTATCACTTCTATTTTTATATATCTGGTAGTAAGTAACTTACATTATCCTAAACCATGTCTGTTCTACCACAGATATGGAAGTTTCTCATATACATAAATTATCACTGAACAGGAATTAAGTTATAGTTACCTTAAAAGCAAAACTTCAAATGCAAAGTAATTATGTCACTGAATCAATTTAAAAGCTTTTTTATATGAGTCTAGGTAAGAGTGCACAATTGAAACTCTGGAGAATTAAGAAGACTAAAAAACATTAAGTGATTTCTCTCTGATACTTTGAGATCACTCCATTGTAAATATAAAGTTCATATGAGAATTCCAATAAGACCTCCTTATCAGGTGTTTTGAAGATGGGACTTCTGCAGACATTAACCTTGTTTTGGGTTCCTTCTCTTTCCTCCTCTCCATCATCAAACCTGCTATAAAAAGGATCTTAGGGAGTGGACTCTTCTAATAAGTACTGTCACAGGAAGGTCCTGATGGCCAATAAAATAGTTGTTTCCAAAAGCATCTGTGCTTTGATAGAATATAAAGACATAAGGAAGGGTCTCCAATCAAAGTGACTCCATAGGAGAGCCAGACTGGAAAATGGCAAGAAGACCATTGGTGATACTCTCATACCTCTTGGAGTGGTAGTCTTTTCTTTTTTTCTTACAGCCTTTGGTAGGATGTACTCAAAGAAGTGTGTTTTGTTTTACCTTAGTATTTACAATTGCAGTGTTAAAATATTCTGACAGAAATCACTAAAGGGAACAGGGCTCACTCGGTTTACACTTCAATGAAACAATCCATCATGGCAAAGATGTCATAGGACAGGATCTTGAGTGACTTGTCTACAAACAGAAAAAGAGTACAATTAATTAATGCATACATGCTAGTTAGGGCTCAGATTATCCTCTCCACTCTTGTTGTCGTTGTTGTTTGTTTGCTTGTTTGTTTTTGTTTGTTTTTCAAGACAGGGTTTCTCTATGAAACAGTCCTGGCTGTCCTGGAACTCACCCTGTAGACCAGGCTAGCCTTGAACTCACAAAAATCCACCTGGCTCTGTCTCCTGAGTGCTGGGATTAAAGGCATGCACCACCACTGCCTAGTCCTCTCCACTCTTACACAGTTCAGAATCTCCTGTCTAGGGATGGTGCCACCCACAGTGGGTAGCTTTTCCCGCTTCAATGTAATCAAAACAGACATGTTTATAGGCCAAGAAAACCTGAATTGTCTTGATTATTCTGTCATATGAAGCTGACAATTAAAACCTATCATTACAATTGTAGTTTTTATTCAGAATAGAGTAAACAAGAAGACATTTGAAATCCATTTCACCTGATTCCCTGACTTGGTGTCTAAGATTGTAGGGAGGGCACATTCATTTGGACTGCCAGTCACCTCTAGCTCATCCTTGCCATATTTAAATGCAGGTCTGGGTGGTTATTTTCCAAAGGAGGAATGAAAATGAAAGCATCTTGATTTTAATGTAAATTATCAAGTTTTACATATTGGCTCAAATGTTTGAAATAGAGCATAAGCAAAATAAATGTCTGAGGGCAAAATATGGCTTAGGTTGATAGTTTATAGTGTCTGCTTTAATTTAAAGAAGTGAAATCATGACAAGGTTATAAGTCATTAAGGCTTGAAAGTAATAGTTTTGAGTTAATATTACATTACACCTGTTTGGTCATAAACTTACTGAAAATTAGAAACAAACATGCATTTTCCTAAGGTATCTGTTCCATATGTCAGAAATTCATAATGTATTGATTTTTATAGAGTATGAGATGTTAAGATTATCTCTTGATATTTTTAATGACTTTACAAGTCAAGAGTGCCAATACTACTGATCATTATCATGAGAGTCATGTAGTTCTCTCCCAACACAAGCATCAAAAATAACCCCCAGGGGATAACTCTAGGATTCTCTAAATATTGTAGAATAGAACTGAAAAGGAAAGTTGTTGCCTGTAATGTGAATTTTAAAAAGGTCTTTTAATAATAACCTGGAACCAGATATTGGGGTAAATGCTGAAAGATCAGAGAGACAAAGGAACAAACCACAGCCAACACCTCTTACTTCACCAGCTCCTCAGCCTGAAAAAGCCTCTAGTTCCTATCTCTTCAATGCCTTATATACCTTTCTCCACCCAGCCATCACTTCCTGGGATTAAAAGTGTGTGTGTTTCCCAAGCAAAGGCATGAGATGTCAAGTGCTGGAATGAAAGGTGTGTGACTCCGAAGTATTGGGATTAAATATGTGTGCCACCACTGTCTGGCTCTGTTTCTCTCCTAGACTGAGTCATTCTCATGTAGTCCAGGGTGTCTTTGAATTCACAGAGATCCAGACTGATCTCTGCCTCCCAAGTGCTAACATTAAAGATGTGTACCACCACTGCCTGGCTTCTATGTTTAATCTAGTGGCTTGTTCTGTCCTCTGATGTACACAATATATCACATTTCCCCCTTTCTGTCTAAAATAATAAAAGAAGGTTATAATTAATATAAGAAAAACTATATACAATAAGGATAGACAATGTATAAGTCAAGAATTACATTAACAATGTCTAGTTCATTAACATTTGACAGATTCAGAGAAAATACTCAATTATCTATCCTATTTTGGTGAATTCAAAGTGTTATATCTAATTTATTTTCTACCCCAACTTGTATTACCAACCCAAAACTATCTTTTAGTGTCTTTCAAACTTATACACTTTACACTTCTTTAGTGAGTTTTTTTTTCTCTGAATTTGTTAACAAGGATGGAGAAACTTCCATCTACACTTTGGTGCCTAGACATGGTAGCAAGAATTTCCACCCAAAACCTGACAAAGTTTTAGAAAAAGATAAAAAGACTCTAAAGCAGAGCTAAAAACAGCTTCCTAGTTGTTGACTGTGTCTCTCAGACAAGCCGACATACAGAGCTGCTGCAGGCTTGAGCTACAGTATGGTGAGTTTGCTGCATGCGGGCTTGACCTACAGCATGGCAGATTCCCACCAAGGTACACAGGGGTGTCTCCAAGCTGTGTAGTGCACTGGGTGGTGGATTTAGCTTTTGCTAGAACAGACAAAAAAAAAGGGAAAATGTTTCTGAGCTACACACTGCTTGATGGCAGCATAGACCCACTGCTTCCTAGAATTGGCAGATAGCATGTTCCCCCAGAGCTGGTGATAAACATACCTCTGCCATGTTGGGAAGCTGAGGTTGGCATAGTCAGCATCCAGGGCTGCTGCTTTAGTCCTAGCCACACTGCAGTTTAAATCAATGGTCAAAAAATGATTACAGATCCACAATAAGACATATTTGGATGGAATAAAACTATAAGTAATTTACAATATATGTAAAAATGTACATAGATTTAAGAGAGAAAAAAAGGAATATAGACAGCTATATAAAGAAATCATTTTAAAAAATAAAGTCTTTAAAGAGACAATAAGAACAATATAAAAGTTAAGCCATGTAAGGATGGAAATTACACAAAGAATCTGGATACTGCATATTACTATATTGTTTTTGGGATTTTTAACTGCAGAGAGACATTTGATTGTAGGGGCTAACCAATATGTATATTTCAAAGGTATCTTGACTTCAAAATTTGTGTCTAAAGGTACGTTGTTTTGGAAAAGAGGTTCTGCTTTTGTTTCCACAGAAGGTGAGAACCTGTGGATTGCTTCTAAGCTAATACAGATTGATCATCCAAAACCCCCTAAAAGGTCAATACAGCATCATAGGCTACTACAGCCAAGATTTAAGTATAATTTTTAATTTTCTCAGGATCCCCATAAGATTTCCAGGACCCCCAACCAGCAAGAAGTAGTATGAAAAGCTATGCCCAAATTCCCCAAATATTGTTTATAAATGTTTAATTTTATTTAAATGGGGTTGATTATAAATTCAATCTCTTTCAAAAGAAGAAAAAGGGATATAGATATGATAGGAAAAAAAGAGTAGATTATTGGCTCTACATTTTAAACAAGCAACAACTTGTTTAAAATGTTTTACATTGCTATGGATTCTGGTTTATTGATGCAAATTTGAAGTTGATTTTGTTATACTGTATATATTTATATTCCTGTTTGTGGAGTTCATTTGAAATTGTATAGTTGAGAAATGCAGATTAATAATTAGTCATCTACTATAATCAAATTTGGTAGTCATGTTAACTAAGTTTTCTAGATATACATAGATATATTTCAGTTAGGTAGGTAATCTTCAAAGACTTATAGAACATGGCATTAAAATGTTTTAGGGGACCTGGACCTGTCCTTAGTGCATGAGCCGGCTTTTTGGAACCTAGTGCCTATGGTGAGACACTTTGTACAGCCTTGGTGCAGGGAGGAGGGGCTTGGAATGGCCTCCATGGAATGTACCAGGCTCTGCTGACTCCTCATGGGAGACTTTGCCTTGGAGGAGGTAGGAATGGGGAGTGGGCTGGTGGGGAAGGCTGGGGAGTGAGAGGAAGGTGGACAAGGGAATCTGTGGTTGATATATAAAATGAATAGAAAATCTCTTAATATAAAAAAAGAAAAAATGTTTTAAAAACTTAGACTTTTCTGGGAAGTGAGACACATCTGCTTCTGATAGCACCAATTTACTTCAAAGAGGAAGATGGGCATCAAAGACCCTCTATATGGAGTTTATCTTCTTGACAAAATTGGCCATTTGGGCAAGAAACTGCTTTTGCCTGGACTGCTTAACAGCATGTTGTGTAGCTTGGACAAGCAGGACCCATGGGAAAGTGACACTAAATTTTGCCAAAACAAGGCAAAATGATCTTTCAGTTTCCTGCTTCACAGAGGAGACTGCCCGACATTCTACAGGACACAGGGAAAAGTGACTGAGAGACTTTAGGCCTATAGGCTGAAGATGGATGCCCCAATGTTGCAGAGGAATTTCGGGTGACTATCCAGACAGCCAGCTGTCTCTGTCATTTACAGTATTATGGAAGTTGCTTATAATGTATTTCCTGTTTACTTAGTTAATATTATATCCTTCTGGGGTCTTTGATGTAGTTGAAGACTAGATAGTTATAATTTTCCTTGGAAATTAGATATGAAACTTTAGACTCACAAATATAGGATAGATGATAGAATATTTTTTAAATTTGACAAATACAAATAGAATACATATTGTAACTATAATTCTTGCTTGATAACTGTTCTGTTATATGTACTGTTAAAATTAAAAACCTTCCTTTTTGATTAGATAGAAAAGAGGAAGTGCTGTGGGTTGTCTTCCTGTATGCTGTGATATGTGTTACTCCCATTGGCTAATAAATAAAGCTTCATTAGCCTATGGCAGGGCAGGATGAAGCCTGGCAGGAAAATCCAAGAGAGAGTGAAAAGAGGAATTGAGAGTAAAGGGAGATACCAAACCACCATCCAAGGAGCAACATGCAATGGGATGCAGGTAAAGTCATGGAATACGTGGTGATGCATGCGTTAATAGTTATGGATTGAGTTATGCTATACAAGCTAGCTAGTAAGACGCCTCAGTCATAGACCACACAGTTTGTAAATAATATAAATCTCTGTGTGTTTACTTGGGACCAAACAGCTGAGGGACTTGGGTGGGAGACATTTGTCCCAACCATGGAGTCAGGTGGGACCAGAGAAACTTCCAGCTACAGTTGCCTGTTCTGATTGGAAATGCTGAGGAAAGCATTGGAAGTCTCTTCAGAGTTAACGAAAAGTCTTCCAGGTACCAAATCACAAATATTGATGGCATTCTGAACAACATAGAGATGATTAGTTTCCTGGAACTTCTGTGACATTGAGTGACTAAATCCCAACTAGCTACAGTCTTCCCATTCTGGAGAAGTAAGTGGCCTTTGGGAATTCACCTCTCCCACACTTCCCCTTTTCTGGTAGTTTTATTGTAACCTCCGACATTTCTTTGGCTGTAACTGTGTCACCCGGATATTTACCTTTGTTTACACTTGTTGTTCTCCCAGCATGCATGTGGACATTTGAATTTTCCACTTACAAAGTGCTTATTTTCTATATGCTTATTGTGTTTGTGTGTACACAGGTATGCACACACCATATTGCATGTGTGTAGGTCAGAGGACAATTTAATGTAAGTGGTTGTCTCCTTCCATCGTGTGAGTTTTGGGGTGTAACTCAGCTTATTACATTTGGTGGCAAACGCTTTGACTTGCTAAGTAATCTCATGGGCTTGGTTTCCTCTTTTCATCACAACAGCAAACAGATGCACCTTGGACCCACTATATTGATTTCATATTAGCTTAATCATGTGCACAGACATTATTTCTAAAAAAAAAAAAGTCATAATTCAAACTACTAGGAGAGCACTGAGCCTATGGATATATTTGCGTGCCCTATCTATCTATCTATCTATCTATCTATCTATCTATCTATCTATCTATCTTAATTTAAATCCCATGTTAGTAGACTACATACACCTTCAGTTTGACTCTGGCTCTATATGAGCCTTTCAAAAGTACTACAATTCATTTCATATAAAAATTTACAATTATTTTTATGTAAAATTTTTTAGTGATTGTAGAATATGATTATATAATATATAATATAATATATATTAAAATACAAATGTAATAATAATTATAAAGTATGACTGTAAAATGATCATATTTATGAATCCTGGATTTTAATTTAAATCCCATGTTAGTAGACTACATACACCTTCATATTGACTCTGGTTTTATGATACTTATTTTCTTATATGCCAGTTATCCAGTATATAAAATAGATGGTAGATAGGCAGATAGATATGCAGATAGACTGACAGATACTGAGTTAGAAAATGGATAGACAGAAAGACAGATAATAGATAGATAAGTAGATAGATAGATAGACAGACAGACAGACAGACAGATAGATAGATAGATAGATAGATAGATAGATAGATGATAGATAGATAGATAGAAAGAGCAAATATATCCATAGGCTCAGTGCTCTCCTATAGTTGATGGCTCAGTGATTTTTCTACTTGCCAGCAGCTCTTTACATTACAGGAATGTGAGCTGCTCACATTGTGAAATCCCCTTCATTCCTAGAACTTATAGAGTAATTGCCTGCCACTATCCCTTTTTTGTAATTTACTTTTAACCATAGAGGGGAGCCTTATTTTAATTCTCTTGAATGCAAATATCATTCGGTACGGAAGGTATCATTTCAGTGTGTTGTGTAATCTCACTCAATGCAAAAAGGAGGCATCATTTCAACATGCCTTGTAATCTCATTCAAAGCAAAAAAGGAAATTTAGCACGTCAGCAAGAAATGGTCCACTCAGAACCTAGATTTAAGGGACTCTATTCCTCAGATGACTCATTTGTTTAAAGAATATGTGGAACTTCCTGTCTAAGCCATACTGTGTTGACCTTGGCAGGGATAGGAAGGTCAGTGAAATGAGTGGAGCTACTGATGGAGTGTACATCTGTAGAGGATACTTCTTCAGGATACAAATAGTAGTGAGCCAAGCATCAATCAGGAGTCCTCTAAAAGTCTAGTTCTTTCATGTTCATGCTTGATCAGATGGGAATTCATTCAGCATTGTATGATGTTCCCTCTTTATCACAGTGTTAGGTGCTAGAAATATGGTAGTTATGGAGTGAGATATGGCAGTCAAACAAACATTTAAATATTACACCATGGAGTAAGACTGCAAGGTTACAATGAAGGTGAATGGTGGTATGATGCGCAGTCTCAGTGTGACAGTAAGACTTGAAAATGGCGATGAAACCTCACATGTGTCTGGAATGAAGCTGTGAGGAATGAGTTGAGCAATATATGACTTCTATTTCCAGGTCCTTGGTGACTGCTGTAGGTCTCAGTGTTGGCTTGCCAATGGGAAGGAGACAAAGGGGCAGAAAAACTGCGTTAATATTCCATTGGTAACACAACTGAGAATTGGCATGAATCAGTTGTTATAACTCATGGGAAGAAATGAATGCAATAGCCACAAGAAGCTGAAAGGAGGCTTGGATGCACTGTTTAGTGGGACTGCCTTGTCTGTGACTATATATTAATATACAAATGTAATAATAATTATAAAGTATGACTGTAAAATGATCATATTTATGAATCCTGGATTTTAATTTAGATCCCATGTTAGTCAAAGGTCTTCTATAAAATTATGTTCATTAATAATGAGTATTGGAGAGGAGAATTTAGTTTCTGCCCTGGAGTAATGGGAATATCCCATGAGGCCATTTTGTTGTGGAAGGCATATTTTTTCCTGTTGTTAAATACTTTGTCCTTCTTTAAATAAGTGGTATCAAATCAGAAAGATGACAATGTGACACAAGAATGTGCCATGGTTAGAGACTGGAGAAGTTGTGTTGTTTTAGCGAAAACACAACCTACTGATAAAAATCCCTCAAAATAATGAGAAATTAAGGAACAGAAAAACAAATATGAATTTTGGCATAAGAATGTTTTTCTAAGACAATAATGGGAAAGATTTGGACAGGAAATGTAAACATGGACCAAACTGAAGTAACTTTGCTCTTCATCATGTGACTCTTAGCAGGCAGAAAAAAATGTATACATGGGAATGGGTGAAATAGCTCAGTAGATAATGTGCTTGCTGCGCAAGCTTGGAGACCTGAGTCTGATATTCCAACACCCGTGTATAAAATCCAGGCCTTACAGTAATAGCTTGTAATCCCGGTACTGGGGAGGCAGAGACAGGAGGATCCCTGGGACTCACTAGCCAGTCAGAATTGTCAAGTTTGAAGATTCAGGTTCAGTTAGAGACTGTCTCAAAAAATAGAGTGACTGAAAAAAAATGGCTAACTTTCAAACTCGAGCCTCTACATTCATACACTAGTGCATATGAACTCACACATATTTGTATACATACACACAAATGAAATCATACATATATATACACACCCAAAATTTAAGCAATTAAAGACATTAATGAGATGTTGTGTTTAAGTGAATGCTATTTGAGTAAAAGTAGAAAGTGGGCAGGAAGGCCTGACTAGAATCCCGGACAGAGCACTTTCACCCCAGTCTAATGTTTGTGGCTAGCCTGTAGCTATAGGCAGTTTGATGTACAGAGGATAGGGTTTAGTGTGGGTGCATGTCAGTACTAAGCGTTAGAAAGTAGTCAAAGATGATTGCTGGGCATTTTGCCTAAGCAATCAGTGTGTGATGACTATTTAGTGAGCTGTGAGAACTTAGAAATGAATAATTTTAAAAGGCAAGTAACAGAGTAAGAAGAATTGAGTTTGAAACGATCAGTTCTAAAGTAGTTTGAGGCATTTATGTAGTTTAGTCAGAAGCCTGGGGATGCACGTGTCTTGAGTTCAGGCACATCTCCAGATAAAATGTAACATTTGGGTGGGCCGGGAGTAGATGAGATTTCTCTTGGATGTCAGTTTTTAACCTTCCACCTTAATTCTGAGATCCTTGAAGAAAGGTCTCCCTTGGAATCCACTGCTACAGGCACCAGGCTGCGTGGCTGTGAGCTTCCGGGATCCAAACTCTGGTCACACTCTGATATGGCGTCAGTTCTCAAGGATTGTTTGTGTACTGAACATGGTGTCACCTCTCCCAAACAGAATACAGCTTTTGTTTGGGGTGCCATCTTTCAGTGAGTAGTAAGCTATTCTATGATCACAACCCATTTTTAACAATAAAAAAATGTGCTTGAACTGTAAAAACAATTCAACAAGATATTTTGTCCTCACTGACTCCCATCACCTGAAAACAAAGCCTGAAGCCCTGTTAGCAGTTACAGCAAGGACATGTACTCTCAGTTTATTCTTAGCTTGCGTAGCTATGCATAGTTCAACATTTGAGTTCATATGTGGCATGTTGTAGGACTGAAAAATTCTTGTGGAGCTCACGTGACGTTTTTTCGTGTGAAACAAAGAAATGAACTCTCACCTTTATTGTTCAGGGAAGGAGGAAAGAGCGTTGTTGTTCTTCATTGGGGAAGAGCTAGAGGGAAGAAGAAAGTTGACTGATGAGGCAGACAGGAAGAGACAGAGGATCCAAACTGCTTTGCAGTCAGCTTTGTTTTAAATGTGTGTAATAAACTTACAACAGTAACGCTGTAGCTCAGTAATATAGTCTTAAAATGCAGCAAGCCAATTATGCTTTCATTTAAAATTTCATGTCCTTATAATAAGGTTTGTCCTTTATTTTAGGGCTTTATTGTAAGTAGAGATGAGGGAGGATTGTTTGTTTTTATTACCTGAGTTTATATTTGACTATAATAAAAAAAAAAGCTTACTCTGGGCACATCTCTGTGTGTATGAACAATGTGCCTAGATTTTGTAACAATGTATCAGCTACTTATTATTGTTCTTTAATTATTTTCCTAAATGAAACTCCAATTTTAAGAACACAAAAAAGGCTTTTAAACATGTGTTTCAGTGTGTTATCTCACCCACAGCTTCTGTGTGTCATGAATTTCTTTCTCATGTATCCTTATAGTAATTTTTATTATCTGTTTATTTTTCTTAAATGCATTCAGTAATCACCAGCCTGGCTTGATTTTTTCCCTTCTTTTCTTTTTCTCTTTACAAAATGGATTCCCTAGGCTCTTTTATAGATAAAGACAATGATGTACTTGAAACAGATCCAAAATTAGGTTATCCGCAATATTTCAAATTAGAGCACTATCTAGAAATCAATGCCATTTGGGATCTACAATGTTACCATATGGTCTCTGCAAATATTCATTATAAAGACATTTACATCCTTCCATATTTTCTCTGTATGATGTATTTCAGGAGAAAAAGTTACAAAAACAATGATAATCACATCTCTTTCTTATTTGTATCAGGCTGCCATATTAATCTTATTAGAAAAAATTACTCCCTCACATAATAAGTGACTTCTTTTCTTATCAGAGAACTGAACCCTGAAGGGACGCCATTATCATCTTGTCCGCATAAAAGAGTCATGCTTTTTTTGCCTGTTGCTCAAACCTATTAAGAAGACTTTTGATTTTTCTGCATGTTCCCAAAGATGTCCTCTTAGTATTGCTGAATGTCATCTTAGGTAATTCAAAAGCTCTCATTTTAATTACCTATGTCCATTATTCATTTCCCACACTTTCCACAAGGAGTGAAAAGAGATTCTCAATGCTTCCATCTCAGGTATTCCACAGGACACAATCTTTAATTAAAAAGAATTGTCAAAAAGACACTCCCTAGGTATTCCAGGGTAGGTGAGTTTTGGCAATTATCTGATGGGTATATATTTAGTGAGATTAAATGATATAAAAGAATCATATTTGTGTAAAATACTGTCAATAGAAAAACATATACTTAAGTTACACCAACACAACTATCAACCAGGAGAGAAATCTAGTCATGTTCTGGCATATATTTATATGAATCACTGCTTTTAAAAAAGAGATAAATTCATACAACTTAAGAAAATAAAAAATATATCATATTTTAATATATAAATGCTTATTAAATATACAAATACATTAATACATATTTACATTAGATTACAATTATTTATATTGTAAATTGTATATTACATTTATATATATATTTGTTATATATGATATATTTTTATTTTGTATATGATATATAGTATATATATATATTTATATTTATATATAAAATCTAGTTCAGCTCCCAGCCCTCATCAGAGAAGTTGCTTTGTGCAGAGAACAGTGGTTAATCCAGAAAGTCATACTCATAACTGGACAAATACTGAGAATAGGTGCCAGTAGAATGTGCAACAAAGTGAAACAACTGCATTACACCTGCCCCCAAAGTTCATGGACTATCATGGAAGAAGGGGTAGAAAGCTTGTAAGGGTCATGGAGGACTTGAGCAAAACATTGCCTTTGGGGCATTGCAGAACCACTGAACTCATAACTCACAGCAGCTGTGGTTGCTCATACAAGACCTGTACAGATCAAGCCAGTCAATCTTTCATCATGAATGGTGGGGGGATAGGTCTTATAAAACACCACTTTTAACTGAAGAGTTATTGACAGCTGATGGAGGAACAGATGAAGACAATGGCTTGTAACTCTTCTACTTAATGAACTACACAAAACCACTCAAGCAACGGTAATGAAGACAAGTAAGAAAACAAAATTAAAACAAAATCATGAACTTACATAATTCAGAGAAATTACTAAAAACTAAAATCAAAGATATATTTTTGAAGGTAGCTATATAAGAAGATATATCCCAAAGATGAAAACATGACCTCTAACTACTCTGTAGATATATGCAAACTAAAATGAAGAACAGAGTTACATTACTGAATGAAAGAATACGACTATCAACTCAGATTTGAACAGCTAGTGAATTATTTTTCTCAAAATGAAGAAAAACATAAGAAGTACTCAGAAAAACAAAGTACATGGACTTTACCATCATCAAACTGCTAGATGTAAAATCTTTCAAGATTTTTTTTGGCAGAAAAATGCTGCTAGTCATAAACAAATTTGAACCTAGGTAAACAATAAAATAATAGAAATACTGAATAGAAAAAGACTACTCTTTTAAAGAGACAGGCTCTTGATATGTAGACCACATTAGTCCGTAGTAGTACAAGTTGACCTCTTCTTGTAATCCTCCTGCCTCTGCCACTTGAGTGCTTAGATTACATGTGCCTGCCACCAGGCCCAGCTGAAGGACTTGTCTTTTTTTTCTTTTTCACATATACTCTAAAAGATAACTTCCTTCCCACACCAAATGATTAGGAATATGCAAACTTTTAGTGGAAACAGGTGAGATATTGTAGCAAATAAAGAGGAAGAAAATAAAGAGAATCAGGAAATAGTTAAAAGATTTACAAATGTAACAAAAATATTTTAAAGGAAAATGGTATAAACAGGGATTTTAAATGTATGTATAATAAAAACACTAAACCAATAGCTAACTTTTAAAAAAGGAAGTATTAACAACAAACCAATATATTAATAAACTTCAATAAAAATAATAGGAAAGACAATAAATATAGCAGGAAGTGAAGAACACATAATAAATAAAATGGATCGAAATCAGAAATAAAAATTTTTGATCATATAAATAATTGTATTAAGTATGAATTCTTCAAACAAGCTTATTTTAAGTCAAGATTGTCAGATGGATTTCTGAGGGAAGATTTACCTGAATGTTACTGCCAAATGATATTTAATTGTTCAAAGAAGAAGGATAAGAGAGAATGTACCATGTGAGCAAAAGTAAAACTAGAGTGGATAAATTAATACAAAATATTAGTGCACACTGACAGATCAATTTATCCAAGAGATGGAACAATGTTAAAAGTGTACTGAAATGCCAAAAATTTTCAAAAAGTATATGAAACAAGAACTGAAATTAGAAATAAGCAAATCCATATGTGTTCCTGAAGATTTTACCCCCTTTTTTTATCCATATCTCATAGTATAAAAAGACAGAAACCAATTGATCTCATTGATATTTGTATAACAGGAAAAAAATCACCCAACACACACCATTTTTGTGTTCAAATGAACCATCCACTAAGGTTGGCTGTATCACAGTCCATACCACCAACATCAATGCATCTTAAGATTTTACAATTGCACATGTACCAATACATCAATCATCTCAAAGTAATCCATTTAGTCAAGAACATTCCAACAAAAACCAAGAGAGTGTATTTTTGAATTGACAGTTTTAGAGGATTTAAAATCACCCAAACCAGAGCCAACAAGAAAGTTCACTGCATCAGGCACTCTCCCAAGCCAACTGACCTGATTTCCCTTCCTGTGGCTCACATGGTGGGAGGAGAGAACCAACTTCTAGTTGTTCCCTGACCCTCTGACCTCCACATACTCAATACACACTATGTCTTATGGTCCCAAAAGGGACGTAGACAGAGACGCAATACACATCCATGTGAATGCACACACACACACACACACACACACACACACACACACACACACACACACACTGAATGAATAGGTAAAAAATGTGATAGAAATAAAAATAACTAAAAAAAAGATTAAGCAGTGAAAACAATGTTGAAGGACATGCTCCAAATTTGTGTTAATTTTTCAATAGAATATGTTCAGTTTTCATTATCTATTTGTAAAATTCTTCAGCTACAAAACCTTGACTTGTCTTGAAAATAGTGACATAAACTATAGTTCGATGTGTTTTGTTTTATTGAAACTTATTGTCTGTAATTTCCATTGATGTTTCGGTGATGTTATTGCCCTTTTTCAGAAGTTTTATTGTACACCCTACTATTGATTTGTGTTTACAAAGCTTGTCTTTCATTGATTCTTAGCTCATGCACATGCGTGTGTGCTTGTTTGTGTGTGTGAGTGTGTGAATTTTACTAGATGGGTTCTTTGGAGTTAGTCTTCTGAAATGAAAGAAGGCTGCTTCACCTTCAGGGGTGTGGCTTCATTTTTGAGTTCTTCTCTGATATTATACAGTTCACCACTCCCTCCTGATGCATCTCCACTCTCTGAGTACTCATGCTGCTTTTTTCAGTCCATAGCTATTCCAGAAGATTGTTATCAACACCTGTGCTCACACTAGCTTCCGACTCTTGCAAGAAAAAAGCAAATGGGAGATAGCAAGAAGGCAAACAATGTGTAATTCCAAAGACATTTAAAATATGTCTGTAAAAACTTTCTTCAGACTGTTTTCGTTTTGTTTCAATGCAGAACCATTGTTGGTTATCCATGATTCTTTATTTGTGATCTAGTCTGTAGAAGAAGAGATGAGTTTAAGGTTGGGTTGACATCAGCGGGTATCATAGGTTTCAGCCATGAATTCTAGGGCTTCCTCCCTGAAGTCTTTTGTATGTTCCATGTTTCTTCATGTCATGAATTTCCACATTCCTGTGGCTGGTCTGCTTTGTGGAAATTACAATGAGTATTTTGAAGTCAAATAGAATATATATGTTCTTCCTAGGTCCTCTGGAAATCAATTCTGCAAATATTTCCATTGTTGCCTTTGTATAATTTCCAGGAGGAGAAAAGATATAATATAATTTTAATTGACATAGTTACAGGATAATTTTAATTATGAGGGAAGATTGTTTCATTGCTATCAGAGTTCTACCTTCCCACTTCTAAAAACCCATCTACTTACCACCAGACACAATCACAAATAAAAAACTGTGGATACCAAGCAATAGCTTTGCACTGAAACAAAACCAAAACAATCTGAAGAAAGACATTTCTTACAGAAACATTCTTAAAATGCCTTTGGAGCTGGACATTCTTTGCCTTCTTGCTGTCTTCTACTCCTTTCTTGTCTTAAAGTCAAAATTCAGGTTTATCGGATTTGAAGAGATTTTTTTTTTCCTTTTGCACATATTTGATTCTCAATATCTTCTTTTTAATCCCAAGATTGTTTATTGGTACTTTGCCCTGTTCTTGGTTAGAATGCTTAATGAGGTCCTAAGAGTAAAATGCTAACCTCCCTCACAACTGTCTGGTTTCCTGAGAGGGTTTGGTGCAACACTGAAGTGTGATTGGCAGAATCTATTCTCAGGGACTAGCCTCTCCTTTTGAAATAAACAACGGCTTAGGGTTAGGCAGTCCTGTGAAGTGTACAGGCGCCACTCCAGGCTATTATTTTGAATAATCTTCTCTGGCATGGGAACATTCACGCACAGGGCTGAATGTTTTAAAATATGCTGTGCTACATGAGTGCCTACGGCACCTCAGGGTAAAAACAGAGCCCCGTGTAAGGATGAGTGATGGAGCCTTTGTGTTTTCCTCAGTGTTCAGGCAGGTGTGTTGGCATTTACACATGCCTATGTGAGGTAGCATTCAGAGGGAGATAAAACTCTTTGATGGTTACGCATTTCCAATGGACAAAGAATTCATCCCCTCACTAAGACGGTTGGCTTCTAATTGGTATGTCGCTGCCTCCCCTTTCCCATTATCTTATTTTATGGGAGAGGTAATTTTTACAAAGCTACATTTGCTTTTCATTCAATTTTGCAAATATGCAACCAAATCAAAGGGGATTGCAGCCTGCTCTCAGGTCTAAAGGGAAAAAATATACATTGATGTCACAGGAAGAAAACCAACAGGATGAGCCTTAGGGAGAATCCAATGTCAATGCATTCTGGGACTAAGCCATTTTCATAACTAGATTTTATTATTAAATTGAAGAAAATAATAACATTTGCCATCGAAAGGTATGACTGAATATGCATGTGGGGAGTTGGAGGTGTGGAGAAGGTTGGTTCAAGAAGTGATGGGTATGCAGGAAAAAGACAAAGTCACACTAAAAGGAAACATGGGAATGAAACAAAGTTTTTTTTTTATTTATAGTAAAGATGGCACGCACAGCAAATTCAAGCCTTATTAAAGCAAGTATAAATTCAGCCATATTAATTTCATACTTATTAGATAAATGAGTTTGAAACAGATTTTGGATATTATTTAAGAAAGAATAAATGAAAGTATTGTCTAATTCAGAAGGAATTGCTAAGTGAAAATTATAGAAAATTGTGCTTCTGAGAAGATGAAAGCATGTTTGTGTGTGTGCGTGTGTGTGTGTGTGTGTGTGTGTGTGTGTGTGTGTGTGTGTCCAGCAAGTCTCATAGGATGCCTGTGAGACACCTGGCTGCTGCTTACCTGTGATTCCTACTTTAGCCATTCCTGCCCTTTGAAATGTTCCCCTTCTAATCACCTTTAAGTCTTTCTAGCCCAAGGCTTCCTTCACACAAGGTATTTCATCAGCCTGTTAGATTATCATTCCTTTCGTCAACCTTAACCCACAGTCCCTGTGAGGATGAGTGAGTTACACACATAATGAGCTGAGGAATGATTTTGTCACATAGGAAAAGAGTTCAGTAAATCTTTAGTGATAAAATTATGTTAAATTTATTTTTGAGTCATAGTCATATTTATTCTACATGGCTCCAAATTCCTAAGAAGAGCTAGAAGGAGGAGAGAACAATCCTAGAGCACTCAGGCTAATTAGGAAGGAACATATTTATGAAAGAAACTTGTAAAGAAAGCCCACATGGTGCAATAGAGGCTGTTAAGACAAGGCATAGATTCCATGTAACAGCTTTAAAGACACAAATATGATGCTGGGACTGACATCCACTTTAGAAATTTAAATTCATTTGAATCAAACTAGTTCATGAAGCCTGAATTGAATAATTCAATTAATACATGCCTTTTCTTCCAATGATGAAAATTAACCACATTTTTTGCAATAAGGAATATTAATATCCTGAAAAATTGTCCTTATGTGACTTTCTTTATTTCTCTCAATAGAAAACTGTTAACCATTCTTCATTGTCTAGTTTATTGACTAAATAATACTTTTTTTCTGTCTAATCAACATTCATGGATATCTCCACTAATGAGATTAAACTGAGAAAGACTTGGACTCCTTACTTAGATGTTTCAAGTCTTGGAATTTCATATTAATATGTACTATAAAAAGTTAATAGGTGAAGATTATATAGCATTGATGTGAAATATTAAAATGCAAATTAAAATGCCTATTTTTAATTTTTTACTGTGTAGGAATAGAAACAGATGATCACACAAATTCTCTCAGCAACCACGTAGAAAATAAGCTAAGCGTGATCATGGTATGGTAGCCCTATGCAACCACGGGCACTGATCTTCAAATTCAATCAAACATGCTAAAATAGATGTGTACAGATCATGGATAGACTTTTATGTTTCTGCTGTAATAATAGATCTGGTTTGCTGAGTCCTTGCACACCTCCAGGACCTTCACCTGAGTGGGGATAGTGAAGGAATGAAGAAATCACAGGCAGACAGACAGACAGACAGACACAGAAAAGCTGAGATCTGTTGGACTGAGTTCTCTGATGAAGAGAATACACTATCCCAGAAGCTTATCGTTTTTATTATGCATAGTTGAACACAGGGGTAGGATAATTGCCTGTATAACTGCACAAGCAGACAGGGTTGGTACATACAAATAAACAAGGAGGCAGGACAAGTTAGCAAACCTCTGTAAGAGTAGTTTTTGTAGAGGATCAGTCTTTAGGCCTTAAATATCCTATGTATGAGAGGGATATGATGGATATTTTCTGCATACACTATTGATTTCTACACATGGACCAGAGGAAGGCTTTGCCATCTCTCTGACCTTTATGCTTATGGGTAAAGGAAGGCTTTGTCATTTCCCCATGAGCCCTTGACATGGCTGTGCATATGTCTAAAGCACACATTCACTCATTCACTTGAACCTTTATACTCAGGGATTCCTCTACTCCCCACATAGGATAAAACCTATTTCATTTCCATTGTATGACAATGTACTGTAACAACTACCTACATTTATATTGTTTTAGGTCCTACACATAATCTAAGATGATTTAAAGTATATGTAAAGATGTGCATAGGATGCATACAAGCACACATTTTATGTGAGACCTCAGCATGCATGAATTCTGATATGTTGGGGGTGGTGGCATGGCGCCAGTCTTTCTCTCTCTTTTGATTGGATGTTTGATTTATATGAATGCTTCACTTAATTTGTATAGCATGGACTGAGGGTCAAGGTTGCATTTTACCTGCTCAAGTATACTGTTTTAAAGGCAAAATTCACTGCCCTCATTGCTCTGTTAAATTCTATTAATTTTGTAGGGTCCTCAAGACTTCAACAAAACATTTAAAAATATTGTAATAATTGTCCATGTCCTTACCAAAATGCATGTGTATGTGTGAGGGAGACTATGAGCACAGAGTGACAGGGGAAGGAGGTCACTGGATACTCCTCTATCACCCTGCATTTTATTCCCATGTGGCTGTCTATCACTATACTTGGACAAAGGGTGTCACCCAGCAAGTCCCAACAAACTTCCTATCTGTGTCACCTCAAAGTTCTGGCTTTACAAACACCCAAATGACCATGCTTAGATTTTTGCATAGGCTCTGGGTACTTGAACTCAGGTCCTTTTTCTTGGGCAACAATAGTCATGTAGAGACACTTCTTTCACCTCTTTACCAAAGTGTTGGAGGAGAGGAAAGAGGAAGAGACAGAGATAGAGAAAGAGACAGAAACAGAAAGGGAGAGAAAGAGAAAGAGAAAATGGAGATTGGGAACATGGAGGGAATCCAGTGATAATTCTGTCTAGTAAGACTAGAGAATCGTAAGCTGCAGAATTTGCACAAGCGCTTTGGTAAGATTTTGACAAGGGAGGAACAAAAGTAAAACTCAGCCACAGAAGGCAGCAGAGGAAAGCACAGCAGTATGCAGTCTCAAAGTGGAGAACTGTGTGTGATTTGTCATAGTGGATGAGAGCTATGGTGATAGCGTTTGGTGACTGCATTTGCATGCTTTGAGTAGAAAGAAGCTGGACATTCTGGACAGTGCATGACTTCACACCTAGAGGCAGAAGGCCCTGTGGTAACCTTGTGCCACCCAGGCTCTGTGGAATCACATTTGAGAATGGACCGACCCTGAGATGAACTTCTTACTCAGTAAATATGGCAGAGGTAACAGGGTGTTTCATAAGGCTGGGGAGTCTCTGTTACACAGTGTCCCCACAGTGACTGCAGAAGCAAGCCCATTAGCAAGGGCTAAGGCAGCACAGGCCAACAGTGAGCAAGGAGCTCAGGATGGCTTCTCGTCATTAGGCCTAGGGAAGCTGGTGCAACTGACAAACCCCTGATTTAGAAGATTCACTAATAAAACTTCAGATCATGAGCTAGTAGCCCCAACCGCCCTTTACTGTTTCTAAGACCCTGAAAAAGAGAGCACACCTAACCATCCTTGGACTAGCTGACCCCTGGAAGCTGCAACATGGCAAATATGTATAGCTTTAAGACAACACATTTTCTATTATATGATTATGAAGCTATGCGTTATTAGAACAATGAAGAATATTCAAGTAAGAAACCAGTGTGTTATCTATAGTTTAAAGAAGACCTAGGAAGCCATGCGGAGAAAGATGTAGGGTATGCAGGAAGTTAGGCTCAAATGTAGGTTGTAGATTGGTACAACAGTCTTGAGTGAGATGTGAATATAACAGACCAGAGTCTGACAAAGTAACTAAAAAAGACAGGGCTGGAGAGATGGATCTTTCAGTGAAGAACACTGGCTGCTCTTCCAGAGGACCTGGATTCAATTCCCAGTACCTACATGGCAGCTCACAACTGTCTGTAACTCCAATTCCAGGGGATTCAACACCATCACACAGACATACATGCAGGTAAAACATAAATGCACATAAAATTAAAAATAAATAAATTATTTTTGGAGAAGAACTAAAACGAAACTGTTTAAAGGTATTGTCTCTATATTATTTATCTTTTTTGGTATATAAAATAAAAATTCACGAATGCACACACACACACATACACACACATATGAATGTTGTATGGGGGAAGATTTACCCCTTCCTTTATACACTATTTCTCATTCCCTCTCCCCTCCCATTAGTCTCCTCAGATAATTTTACTTGTACTTTTATGCCATATATGCACATACGATTTTATGTATATAAAATCTAGAAACCACAAATGACAGCAAGCATGTGATATTTGTCTTTCTGAGATTGTCTTAGCTCACTTAACATGATTATCCCAAGTTGCATTTATTTTCCTGTAAATGTCATGACTTCATTTTTCTTTATGGTTGAACAAAATTCTATTGTGTATGCATATGGGCTGTATAATCATAATGCATTCAAAGGACTCAAACCCTTTTTGTGGGTGCAAAGAAGAGACTCCAGCTTTCAGAAGTTGAGAAACCTTTGTAAAGATTGGGATCTTGAAAGTAAATACCTAGAGATATTTCAAAAGGAAGGGCTTGTTCAGAGTTTCAGTTTAGAGCTATGAGTCCTGTAGGCAGGGACCAGGCCTAGTATCAATCACATTGTTGGCTTTCTAGAGAGCAGAGCCCTCTATTTAGCATAGTCTTGCCTGGTGCTGGTCTGTTTTCACATTATCTTTTGCATTAAAATCAAAGAAACATGAAAACTGTCTGATCTGGTGGGATTCTTCAAACTGAACATTTTACATGCCCATAGGGATGCTACATTTCCAAGATGAAAGTTCATTTGGGAACAATACAGGCATCTGAAATTTAAATTGTATTTCTTGACTAAGTGAGTTGTGTTTATTTTCTTCATAGTAAGATGGTCTTCATTTGGGCTGGAGAGATGACGTAGTGGTTAAAAGCACTTGTCACTCTTTCAGAGAACCTGGCTTCAATTCACAACACCCTATGGTGGCTAAAAACCATCTGTATCTCCAGTTCCATGGAATCCAATGCCCTCTCCTGACTTCCATGGGTCCTAGGCATGCATGGGGTACATAGCTGTAGATGCATGCAAAGCATCAATACATATGAAATAATTTTTAAAGAAGATTTTCATTCATTGAACAAATACTTATAGAAGCCTATTTCATGGCAAGCACTTTGTTGACTGCTGGGCATATATAAATAAAAGATAGCTAGTCAATTTTCCAAAATACTTTTCATATTTGCTATGTACTAACCAAGCATTTGTTCCCATAACAAACACAGAGAAGCTCCTGGTCTTCATGGGCCTAGTGGAGGATATTTATATATATATATATACACACAGAAAGAGAGATAGTTGATAAATAGATGATGTAGATATTATATAGATACAGATTAATATGTATCAGAATATCAGTAAAATATTACATTTCTGCAGAAAAATATGGAGATGAAATAGAGAAACCTGGAGTTATCATTTAAGTCATAGTGATACTTAGCTCCTTTGTGTAGAGGTGATTTTGAGGTGACAGAATAGAAAAGTGGGAAATTTAGTTATAGAGTATTCAGTGGGAAGAAATTCATGGGGGTTCCAGAAGCTGGAGCAGGATTGAAGGGAGGATAAAGAGTAGGAATGTGTTAGAAACTCAAAGGTCAGGGAGTGACCAAGGGGGAGATGAGCAGTTAGAATTTCAAAATACATGTTTTGAGCTTAAAAACATGGATTTTAACAAAGGAAGACCTTGAAGTTCTTAAACAAATGATGTCCATGGTTAGTTTATGGATGATATAATATCATGAATAAAAGTAAAAACGGGAAGACCAGCTTTCAGTCTATTGTAGCCCTTGTGATCTTTGTAAGATTTTTTCTATGGAAACAATAGCAATGAATCTGAGCCAGACAATATAGACAAGACAATATAGGCAAGGCTTCAGTGGGACTTCAGCCCTTGAGAAGAGTTAGGGCTTGATCAACCAGATGATCAGACTTCTCAACACAGCAGGGACCAAGCTTTACTTAATTTTTTGAGACGATCTTAAAAATGAACTAACTGTTCATCATGGGTATGATTTCAGATGATGTTTTTCTTTCTGAGCATAGACATTCTGACCATGAGGCTGGCGAAAGAGAGATCATTTATTTGGACAGCTGTTTAGTCCTTCATGTTGTACAAATCTTCATCTATCACATATCCTGGCCTTGTGGATTGGTCTGGACTTTGTGATAGACTGAGAGACTGTCAGTGCTTAAGCTAATGATATAAAAATGCACAAGGGTAGGGTTGATGAAGCATATACAATTTTCTGGGGGCAATAGACCAGTTGGTTCTGTATTAAACTCCGAAAAACCATTGTTTTTACAATGATCAACATGTACCAGCACTGTGCAGAGCAGAATCTGATCCAAGTATCAAGATAGCAAAAGACTCAGGAACAGTACAAAGATAGTGCCATCAAAGATAGTCCTTTTGCTCTGTTCTAAGTATATTCCAGGCTTCTTCTCACCCAAGTTAAAAATGGATGTTTTCAGCAGAAGCCAAAAGGCACTATAGAGTAGTCCAGAGTAACCTAGGCGACTGCTATCATAATCTCCCTGCCAAGAGTGTCATTTCACAGCAAAGCTAGTGGGAAACTAATCACCCTCCAACTGGGTGACCTCAGAAATGAGTGATTTTAAAGTCAACTAGAGCAAGAGCTTTGACTACTCTGACAGAGTGCCTGACAGGTGATGGAGAAAGGGCATTTAACAGGACAAGATGGTTTTCTTGGTAACACTATCCCATATCGTTGTTTAGTCCTTAATCCTTAGATATTTGGGACCTGTTAGAACTCGTTTTTGTGGCCCCTAGAACCACACAACTTTTAGCTGAGCTAGTCACAAGGGACTCTTAGTGTATACACGTGCGGCTTTTTGGCCCAGCCTGGTGTTTTATGACAAAGTTGGCGAGAGGTAGAGGCTGAAAGAAGCATGAATCATGGTTTATGGGCAACACTGCTGTGAGTCCTAGGGGTCATTTGCCTCTGTCCCCTCATGGTAGTCCCTACCTGTCTCAGTTGGATTTAAGTGAGAAGTAAATGACTGGCCTAGGATTGAAGAGAAAAGGAATCCTTATAGTTCAACTTCATATTTATTTACTAAAGCTGCTTCTCATTTTTAATGTGAGCACCGAGGGACTTAAACTGCCATTGAGGGAGATGACAAACACTAGGAAGAGCGTGATGGTGGGGAGGAAGGAATGAGGAAAAGCTTTGTTTAACCTTGGATTTCATGCTTCGAAAGAAGAACAACTTCCCTGGATCTAAGAATCTCAATTTCCGAGAAGAAACTGGCAACAGAAGTACAATGTTTAGAACCTGAAAATGGAGGTGCCATACAAGAACTGAGGTGATGAAATTATTAGTGAGTGAATATGCCAAAGAAGTGTTCTCTAGAGTCACCTCTCACACCCTCACTTTCAGAAGTTTAGAAATGAATGGAGAGAGAGATCAGTGTAATTGTGGAGGTGATCTTATTGGGGAACAGGACCTTTGATAAATTATCAAGTTTAAATGAGGTGATTAGAACAAAGTGGCTGGTACCCTGGGAGAAGAAGAACTAGAGACGCTCACAAGGAAGGCCATGTGAAGACAGAGATCCAAGATTCAATGACGCCTCATGACTCTGGAATGACAGGTCAGAGTAATGCTGCCAGACAACCAAGATACAAGGATGGTCTCAAACCACCAGAAGACAAGAACAGAGAGAGATTGCCCTGTTTAGAGGTTACTTGGTGGTTCTCCACTAGTTAGCTTACATTTCATGTGACATAGAATGAGTCTGTTTGCTCATGCTTGAGTAATCTCAGCCTAGTAGACTGCCAATTAATTACTTTAACACAAAAAATACCAGTGGATGATGAAAGTAGGAATAAACAGACAAAAAGGGTAAACAGAGGAACAGGGCACAGAACGTCCATGAGACTTCCACACTAGTCATCTGATATTACTATGACCAGGTAAGCCCCATGTATAGGTGTGTTGATGGGGGTTCAACGACACAGAAATGATTGAAAAAAAATCCTTGGTCATCAGTGAGTGAACTCAATTTTGAGCTGCTCTTCACTCCCTGGAGTTAAAGGTCTAAACATCTTAGCCTTTTAGTTACAAGACTCCTTTTCCTAGAATCTTTGGAAGCTCTTCACAGTCAACTAAACTAAAGAAATTCAAGTGTTGTTGAAAGGAGCATATCACATGTGTGACAAATACTCCTGTCACTACACTTAGGTCATTCTCTGTGTTCTAGAAGCTCTCTGGCAGGTCCTGGGAACACGACTAAGTATATATTTGCTGTTACAGAGAGGATGGCAGGCAGAGGATGGAACTCTCTGGACTGAGGCCAAGCTGAAATTTGATGGACTTGAAGGCAACTGACACACACACACACACACACACACACACACACACACACACACATATATATATATATGTATATATATCACAGTGTGGCAGTAGAGAGGAACTCCCAGCTATTTAGCATGGCCCTGTTTATTCATCTGAGCACTGCTCAGTCACCGAGAGAAACAGTCTGAGTAAAGAACTCCAGTATGATATGTGGGAGATGCTATTAGAGTTCATGGACAGCCATCAATGGCGCTGTCTCAATCGGCTCCACAAGGCTCCAAGGGGTTTTCTTTGCAGAGAACAGTCATCCCTGAACTAAACATTGCTGTATTCTCATGTGACAACACTTAAAAGTAAGGCCCAGTTTTCTGAGATAGCGCCATATTGATTTCCAAAGTGGTTATACAAGCTTGCATTCTCACCAGCAGTGGAGGAGAGTTCCCCTAGCTCCGCATCCTCTCCAGCATAAGCTGTCTTCAGTGTTTTTGATCTTGGCCATTCTGACAGGTGTAAGGTGGTATCTCAGAGTCATTTTGATTTGCATTTCCCTGATGATTAGGGATGTTGAGCAATTCCTTAAATGTCTTTCAGCCATTTGAGCTTCCTCTGTTGAGAATTCTGTTTAGTTCTATAGCCCATTTCTTAATTGGACTGTTGGGCGTTTTGATGTCTAATTTCTTGAGTTCCTTATATATTCTGGATATCAGCCCTCCGTCAGATGTGGGGTTGGTGAAGACCTTTTCCCATTCTGTAGGCTGTCACTTTGCCTTGTTGACCCTATCCTTTGCTCTACAAAAGCTTCTCAGTTTCAAGAGGTTCCATTGATTGATTGTTTCTCTCAGTGTCTGTGCTACTGGTGTTATATTTAGGAAGTGATCTCCTATGCCAGTGCGTTCAAGACTACTTCCTACTTTCTCTTCTATCAGGTTCAGAGTAACTGGATTTATGTTGAGGTCTTTGATCCACTTGGACTTAAGTTTTGTGCACGGTGACAGATGTGGATCTATTTGCAGCCTTCTACATATTGATATCCAGAATGGAAACACATGAACTATGAACCAATAGCTGAGGCGTCCCCAACTGGATCAGGCCCTCTGGATAAGCGAGACAGTTGATTAGCTTGAACTGTTTGGGAGGCATCCAGGCAGTGGGACTGGGACCTGTCCTTAGTGCATGAGCTGGTTGTTCGGAACCTGGGGCTTATGCAGGGACACTTAGCTCAGCCTGGGAGGAGGGGACTGGACCTGACTGAACTAAATCTACCAGGTTAAACTCAATCCCCAGGGGAGTCTTTGCCCTGGAGGAGATGGGAATTGGCGATGGGCTGGGGGGAAGGCGGGGGTGGGGGGGCAGGGGCATGAGAGAGGGGAGGACAAGGGAGTCCATGGCTGATATGTAAAATTAAATTAAATTATAAAATAAAAAATACAACATAAAAAAGAATTTAATAAAATATTTGGAGGACAGAAAAAAGTAAGACCTACCTATTTAAACAATATCTATGAAGGAAGTTCATTCAATCTTATTTGTGGAAATCAAATTTGACCAGCCAGCACCCAAGAAGGAACAGTTCACAATACCTGCTATACTCCCCCCCAAATTATCAGGAACACAAAAAGCACAAATAATCAATCCACACTGAGAGATGGATGTGAGGGTAACAAGAAGCTATGGAGAAGTTTCATGGGTGACAGATAAGGTTTGGGACATTCATATATAGGTTGAAACTAAGCAAATTGGGCTAATGATCTGCACTTGACTTTATGCCAATTATTCTGAAATAAAACTGATACAAAAAGTAGCAAGAGCAACTCCTGAATTGGTTTTATTTTTAACAAAAGGTAATCGAAGAGTGAAGTAGTAGGTATGAGAAGAGGGAAATTTATAGCTTTTCATGTGTTCTATTTTAAAGGGAAAGTTAGAGTTTAAAGTTCAGAATAGGTAGAAGTTAGTTGTCAAACAGACACAGGAGATGAGGCTGAGTTGAATACCATATCAGACATGCAGATATCTGAGTTGTGCTCACTATTTGGGAAGTTTGCCTCTGTGATCTATGTCAAGTACTTACACACAGTGACCATCAATGTCTTCATTTTTTCTTTTTTATTAAATTTTTTCATTTATTTTACATACCAACCACAGTTTCCCCTCCCTTCTCTCTTCCTGTTCCCCCTCCCACCTTCTGTCTACACCCCCCTCATCCACTCCTCCTCTGTTCAGAAGGGGACAGGCCTCCCATGGGAGTCAGCAAAGCATGACATATCAAGTTGAGGCAGGACGAAGCTTCTCCCCTTGTATCAAAGCTGGATGAGGCATCCTAGCATGGGAAAGAGGTTCCAAAAAGCCAGCTCATGCACCAGGGACAGGTCCTGATCTCACTGCTGGGGTCGCTGGGGTCTCCACAAACAGGCCAAGCTATACAACTATCACTCAGATGCAGGAAAAGGGGAATATTAGCAATATCTGCTTTACATTATTTCTGATATGTTAAAAATCATAAATACATCATTAAGATAAGCAACAAGGCCTGTTGAAGAAAAAATCATTATGACCTTTATGCCTCTGCTTTCCTAGACAATGCAATGAGAAGATATTCATTGCAGTGACCTAGTTATACATAGTTATACATAGTTTACATAGTCATCTATGTAAGGCACAGACTAACCATATATCAGTTATGGAATATTTTTATTTTGTTTCCAACTTGTTTCCCTTTGCTAGCTGCCTACAAATCAACTGTCTTGGTGAGAAAAGTATTTTTATGATATATGCTATTTGAGGAAAAGTGAGAGAATGAAAGAGTATTTTCAATCCTCCAAATGAATATGTAGAACAATTTATTAGTCCCATCTAAGTTTCTGTCTCCAGCCTTGGCCTGACTCTCACTTCTGCCACCATATACTGTTTCTCTGTAACTAAGTCTCCTAAACCCAAACACACTCATGTCTCCATACCCTGAACTATGGCAGGCTCTCATTTCTCCTGGGACACATTCGTTTTCTCTATCCCTATGATAGCTTCCGTGCTGTCTCCACACTTAGCCAAAAATAACTCATTTTTACCCGGCTCATCTAATGTCTAGATTTTCCAAGGTTGCCTATTTTATGAATGATTTTCCCAAATGAAGACACCCTTGTGTCATTGCTATCCTGGTGACTGCTCAACTGCAAACCAATGTTCACACTGGTGGCTGGTAACATAAACCCTGCATGTCTTTCCTGTCATCAAGCATTCTATTGGGACACATTTGCAAGAATAGACAAGATATTAGAATTCTGACTCTCCCATGCTTCAGTTCCATTTTCCACTTACGTCTCTGGAGTCTTGTCCTTTCTAGGGATCCTAAATTTGATAAAACACAGCAGCTCCCTCAGTGATTAAGTTCTAATGTTGATGACCAGTCATGGCAGTTTTCAACAGGTGCTTCCAAAACAAACATAGCACTGAGCCTGAGTCTCTTAGGCTCTCTCCAGGGATGAACTTGGGCTCCCTATGGCTGACTGTAGCTTTCTGTTTCACATGAGGAACTCAGAGCTCATCTCACTTCCTGAATAAAGACTGTTGAGATGCCTCATCACTGGACTGTCCTTTTCTTGACAGTATATGCAAAACTGTTTCCACAGCCCTAATCCCTCCTGTAATCATGCAGTACCACCTTAAGCCTTGATAAAAATCCCTGCCACTCATTCTTCTCCTAGATTCCCAGACACTGTCCCTGACTGCGTGCCCTTTGCTGCAAGCTAACAAACTCCCCTCTTTGTTTCTTTCCTATATCCAGTTACATTCCTGATGGTTTTGGTGAGGTGAACTTTAACACACTTCTGTTGTTCCTCCTGTTCATTTCTTACAGCAGTGAGGGCTGAGGTTGGCGGGAGAGTGATGTTGACTAGGAAGCCAGGGTAGTATTTCTTGAATACAACTCACCTAGCTCCAGCCCTGAGCAATTCCTCTATGCTACCCTCTTGACACGTCTTTGTACCTGTGTTATTTATGCCACTGCTGTCCCTCCTTCAGTCATTTGTCTCTATTTTTCTACCCTTGCAAGTCAGAGGGAGAAGACCTGCATCTCCAGGCTAGTACTTCTGGACAAGGATCAGCAGCAGTCACTCAACTCCATTTCCACTTCTTGGCCTTCTCCCAGGCAGGCAGCCCATGGAGTAGAGGAAAGACTGGAACATCAGAGAAGCCAAGTTACTGTTTGACCTTTTCTCTGGAGGCCCCCCAGTGACTGGCCACAGTAAATCTTGGTCCTGAGCAGTTAGAAGGGGCAATGCCTTCACTTATAGTGACTTCCCTCAGGGTCTTCTGAGCTTTCCATCCAGTCTGGCCTCTATAAGCCATAAGAAATAACCTGTAATTAGAAACTCAGACGTCATTGGCTCTGGACTTGATTGAGAGACCCTGCCTCAGTATACAGGGTGCAAGAATGATCAAGGAAGAGTCTAACATAACATTTATCTTGGTCCTCCATACACAGGCCCCAACATGTACATAGGAAAACGTCCACAGGCTGTGCATGCATGTGCATGCACGAGCAAGTGCACTGTGTACACACACACACACACACACACACACACACACACACACACACACATACACACAAAGAAAGATGAGCAAGTAAGGATATATGAATGTCAAATGAATTTTCCAAGGTCAGAGGCCTTCTAAGTTTTTCATGTGGGCTCCAACTTAACTATATTGTCTCATAATCCTGTCTCTACTCTTCTAAGGCTATCTAGAAGGTTTCCATGAAATAAAACTGGTCTCCAGCAGTAATACCATGACTTAACACCTCAACTCTAAAGAAAACAGAAGAGGGAGAAGAGTTTATCCTGGGCAGTTTGGACGGTTTGGAGAGTTTGTAGATTGTAGCTTACTTTACATCAGCATCATTCATTAAACCAAGTGTAGCTTCCTATTAACTGTCAGAAATTTATTCTGATCATAAGAGCATCTACCAAGACTAGAGAGCGGGCTCAAGTGGCAAAGTGAGAGCAGTGTACTAATTTTGTCTGTCAATAAACTCCGAATTGACCCCAGACTTCCACCTCTCTGTCAAAGTGCCTGCCTTGCAAGCAGGATAAAGTGAGTTCAGATCCACCACACCCATGTGAAAGCCTGGTACCCTGATAAACACCTGTAACCTCAGTGCTGGGAGGAAACATGTAAGCTGTGCTCTGAAAGCTTTGGAATGTAAGGAAGCTATTCTCTTATAGGTCCAGGATCATATAACCCAGAAAAGCATCTTATTTATACATTAACAGAATTCAATGAGAGCTGTCATGAACTTCACCTAGAGATAATTTAACATATCATTAAGTGTAAGAACTATGCCAACAAGAACTCAAATTTACTTTAAAAACGAAATGAGAAAATATATAAATCAGCTTCTCAGTGAACATGTAAATCATTTCTTCAAAGGGTGTCTGTATCCTTGATTTTATTTTTTCATGGAATTATAAATTTCCTAACTTTTGGGAAGGTTTGGTAGTCATCCATCTGTGCAGCATTAGTGTTCTGGGACATCAAAGGAGAAAATAGGAAAATATCAGACTTTATTTCCAACAGGAAAATGACTGTGCACACTATTCATAGTTCAAACATTTCCAAAAATAATATTTAATATTTAAAGAAAATGCTAGTCAAGATTTTGCAGGTTCCTCATGCATTATTTACTGTGAGGAAACATGAAAAACCAGACCATAAAAGTATTAAAATGGAGAAAGCTTCCTATTCACAAAAGCATGGGATTTTTTTCAGTTTTGTTTTTTATAATATCTTAGTGAATAGTATGAGGTTGAAATAAATAGAATAATGTATCAAAATAAGACTTCATTAACAGCTAAACTCATGGGGTTTCATGTATGTCTATGATACAGTAGTGTTGAAATATCATCCTGGCATTTAAACTCATCACTGAGGTTAGACTCTAGCTTGAGAAAAGCAGACTTTCATTATAAAGTGTCAAATTACGGCAATTTCTCAGGTAATTTGAAGCTATACCATGACTTTCTCATCTCTGAAGAAACTACCAAACAGCAAATAAATACTGTACTTCAGAATGGGCCACTGATGAGACTGTAAATGAGCCCAAGTTCAGAGTATGTTCTAGAAGGAATCATGTTTTAATTTCATTCCTAGTGATTACCAGGAAAATCTTCACTGTTGAAGCACCTTTGCACTGTTGCTTTGAAAAACAATGTTTACTAAACCCAATTGCCAAGGCAATTTTAGGTCAGAGGGAAAAACTACACAAATAATTGAAAACAACTGAATGATGTATGTAAATGAGTATCTCATTTATTAATTAACTCTACCTTTTCAAGCCTAGACTCAAACATCTCTTTTACTTTGTTGAAATCCTAGCTTTAAAACTCATCCTTTTGCTTCCTACTTCTTCATTTACACCTCAACAACTCTGGAACTTAACCAGAGACAGTATTTTGTTCTTGTTTGTCCAGCTTTAAAGGCTATATCAGTCAGTGCCCCTCTCCCCATCATAGCCATGACCATCACCATCATCATCACCACCACCACCACCACCATCATCATCATCATCATCACCATCACCATCACCACCACCACCACCACCACCACCACCACCATCATCATCATCATCATCATCATCATCATCACCGTCACCATTTGAAGAACCCAACATAGCCTACTGATACTCAAATGAGCCTCATTATTTTCTCCCTTCCCTGGTAGGACTTAAATGCTAAGACATCCTATGCTAATGTGCTGTTTTATGACTGATTTTACTTAACCAAGAAATCTGGAAGAAGGGCAATGACCTAGGCTGTCACACTTTATTATGAAACATTTTGATGATCCATAGCTTCACGAAATAGACATAAAGTTACAAGTTGCCCTTGAATTCTTGCCCAAGGAATGCTACCAACATGGTCTCTCCTGTCAGATGCCTCACTGAAAATTTTCAGTTTCTGAGGCTCATAGCCTTGATTGAATTGATTTGTGAGCCTTAAAAGAAAAATGTGTACGTGTACATATAAGAAATAGGAACACTTGGTTTTATCTTCACTCTTACGTTTGAACGCTCCATAAATGTTTGAGAAGGCCCATGTTGATTCTTTGCTCTCTTCTCCTTGCTCCTTCCCCACCTCATTTATTTCTTTTTCCTTCTTGTGCCTCCCTTTCCTTCCTTCATTTCTATGATTTATTTAAAATAATGTTGACAAAAAGAAAGAAAGACTAGCAATATTAGTGAAGAATGATCCTGAAAGAAAATCCTGAAACTCTAATATAAGAAAAAAAAAACAAGCAAATATTCCTCCTGAAACCACCACATAGCGTTTTCTTTAGAATCAAAGGGAATGAGATAAAACAGTTGCTAGGCAGCCTGTTCTTCACCTCATGAAGAGTTAGGGCTTTTTTCATATTTACAGAGATGCCATTGCAAAACTCTAAAATGAATAGCTTCTTAATTTATAGCTGAAATTAGTTAATAGTTTAGATATGCTTATAATAATTTATTTTATAGGAGTATATCCTGTGATATAGATATATTTCCATAATTACATGACCCCTTTGGCAGTTTAAACTGTTTTTTTTATTATCTAAGTTTTCTTCCTTTCAGTTTCCTTGTAAAGTAGGACCAAGTATCTCATAGAATCTCTGTTAACATTTTCATTGTCTAGAAAGATCTATTTTCCTCCTTTTCCCCTGAGAAGCAGTACTTGAATTTAGCAATGATACTATTGAAAAACAATTTGTATTATATCTAGAAAGACAGCAGATAAACATTCACACAGACACACACTCATTCACAGACTAGTGTGCAAGTATGTGTGTTCATTCTTACAACTTGCATAAGTATGGTTTGTTTCTTGCAGTCACTCCATTAGCCACAATAAATTATAGCTTTCTTCTCTTTATACTTTGGGATCTCTAAATATATTTTTCTCTTTAATTTTGGGTAGAGCTGACATATATTTAATTTCTCTTCCTTTGATTTTACATTGTATTATGCAATTTCAATGATCCTTCTTTGATTGTTCATTTTAGGTATTCTGATAAATGGAAAAGTGCAGGAATCATCTCCACAAGAAATGGGGGTCCCAGGGGTTCAGGTTGATAAGCAAGCTATGCTACTGAAGGAATATCATATTTCGTGTCCAGGTTCTTCTACATCCTTACCACTAGTCTCCTTTTCCTCCGTGACTCATTGTGAATTCATCTGTAACACTCTGTCATCTATTAGTCTCTCAGTTCTCCTTCTGCTCCAAAGCTGTACATTGATTCAATCCCCTATCCCCAGACTGGGGCTTCTCAGCCTGTGCTGAATCAACTGTCCCATCTTTACCTGCTCAACTTTTGCTTCCTGCTCTTCTTCAGTTTGGGTTTGTTTTTTCTTATTTTATTCTCAGAAAATGGAGACCATATATTCCATATATTTCCATAATAGAAACTGTACCTACAAATGCTGATATCTCATTCTTAATAATCATTAACATCTTTACATTAAACCATAGTGATTGAAGACAGGTACCCACTTTCTCACAATGTTCTAAATACGTCTTCAGATTAGGGGAGAAACTCAGTCTGCTCTGGGCTGTAATTGGCAGTCAGAGAACATATTATTTAGAAAATGTTACTGTGAGCTACATCACTAAAATTTATATTGATCTCTAGTAACAATAGACCAGACTGATTACTCATGATTTCCACTGGACTTAATCTCTCCATTAACAACAGGAGGAAAGATCTTTAAATTCTGAATTACTACAAGATAAAGTGCTTAGTATAAGAGTGATCAGGAGACATGGTTACCTATTCTTCAGCAGTACCACATAAAACTGCAAGATGCTGGATGTGTCATTGAGGTTCCCTGGTTACCTTGCCTTAAAGTAGGAATGCTAGGAGTTCCAAATTTTAAAAGGTTGCTATTACAATAAAACAGGGCAGCTAAAAAGCTGAGGTGTGTGTGTGTGTGTGTGTGTGTGTGTGTGTGTTTGAATACCTATGATTATGTGAAACTCATGTACCCACAGATACATATGAAACTTTGAAGTTCACACAGGAATAAGGCAATTACACACTGCATGGCTCTTTAAACCATTCTGCAGTATCTCCATTTAGTTTCTGATAATCTGTGAACCTTCTCAATGTGAGACTTCCTCTTTGGTCTTTATTCTCCTTGGTTTGTGAGAGGACATAAACTAGTATAGAAAGATACTCATTTTATACTTAGATAGGCATAAGCTTTCATCTGCATTCTGCTTCTTACCAAATCTGGTTTCCTGGTAAGACCTCAGTGAATGACAACATTCTCTGCAGTTTTGAAGATGCCAACTATAGGTCCATTTTCCTAACATCAGTTTTTGTTTAATGAAGTTCCTTTTTTCACTCCCAACTTTTAAAATCTACTTACAGTATTGTTTCGAGCATATTGATATTTCATCATGTCATCTAAGACCCCCTACAAATGTCTCAAAGTTGCCAATAACTTATTCCTGTAGGAGAAGGAAATCCTTCAGGCCATGTTGATTCTTAGAATGATGTTTTGTTCTTACCTCTGCTTGCAAGTATCTCATTTTTAAAAACTGTTCTTCCCAAGTATCCAGTGGGGATTGTCTCTAAAGCCCAAATGGAAGACATGCTTCTGTGTTAGTATTCTCCTTCAGGTAAATATTGGCCCCATCCATTTTTCTTTCATTAAACTGATAAGTACTCTTTTTAAAATACATCTATTTGAACACTTTTAAAATTTAATTTTAAGATTACTTTGGTTTAAGATATCTTCTTAATGTGTACTAAACTGAATCTCTTTTGCATACACATGCATGTGTATAATATTTGGACAGAACATCCATGTAAATTATATTAATTTATCTTACTAAAAATATTTTATGAAACATAAAACTTTCTTACATAATTTTCACTATTATCCTGAGAAGATAATTAAGCACAAAAATGTGTTGAACTTAAAAGTAAAGAAACCTGTGTTGGAGACAGTTCATTGTGTAAACCAATTTTCACAAAAGCATGAAGTCCTAAGTTCAAATTTTCAGAACCACAATGAAGCTAGACACCGTAGCACAAATCTGTAATCCCAGCACTCTTGTGAGGAGGAAATAGGCAGAGGCAAAGGAATTTCATAAGTAAACAGAAGAGGTAGTCTGTCATATACACAAAAGCAATCATCTGACAGACCCTGTCTGAAGCAAGGTAGAAGAAGGCTTATCTGAGATTGTCCTCTGACTCCGCATATGCAGTATGATATGCATACATCCCCCAGTCAGTTACAGGAATGGTCACATGCTTCTGCACGCGCGCGCGCGCGCGCGCACACACACACACACACACACACACACACACACACACATAGGGGAGGGGATATTGAAAATAAGCTAAACATTTCCTAGACAAGCAAATATCTTCTTTGGATCCATCCTTTCTCCTCTAATTCATTCGTTAATACTTAAGAATAGTTTCATAACATCTTCAATTTACTTTCACAAGGGAAAATTTTTTAAAACGAAATTATGAACACACCAGTTACTGTATTACTCTTTAGACTTTCCTATAGGCTTGAGAATTTTCAAAAGATTGATTGAAAACATGCATACTTCTCTAGGTCTTAAACACATCAGCTACTTTGATAAAAGTAGGAGAAATTTGGTGTTGAAAAAAACAAAGAACTCCCTGTCATTATGGAGCTTAGGGTATATTGTAGATGATAGGCAATATAATATTGCTTAAAACAATTTTAGAAATTAATATGAACTTATAGTAATATGTGCACACACACTGCATGTGTATGCACTTGGGTGGATCCCCTGCTTCTACTTGTCTAGTGAGAAACAGAAATCTTATGGTAATTGCTCAACTTCAGTTTCCAATCTAGTCAAAGAAAGAGCTGTCCTTCTGGAGCCCAGTTAAAGCTCTATCCCTGGGATGTGTAAAGCACATTATTGTATTACCAGAATCGTGTCAAATGCTACCGAGGCTGTAAGTACAAGATGACAGGAAGCAATCTCTGGGCATTAAGCTAACAAATTTTGAAATCTAAGGTAGACGTTAACTGGGAGCAAAGAGTGATGGAATTTGAATGGGTACAATGCACAGCCCTCCAGGGTCAATCTCTGGAAGGAAGCTTTCTTCTTTACAAAGTCTGGAAGAAAAGGTGGCCAAGAGCCTGCTTTCACTACTCCATAGTGTAGCTTGGTCAGAGAACATTGGTTCACGTCTTCACTGTGGGATGTCTCCCTCCTGTCCTACTCCATCAGAAGGAAATATTCTCTATGTTTAATTGTCTATATTGAAATGTTTTTACTATATCCTGCTTGATTATTACATCAACCAATATCTACCTCATCATCTCAACTGGAAATTCAGTAGTCATAATTGTTCATTTGAATTTCTTTCTCCACTTTTATTTCCTTCCGCCATAAACCATACTTTTGTGAGTCCTTGTCTGGACTGAACTGGTGGCACAGTTTGTCTCCGAGCCTCTTCCTGCACTCATCCCTCACGCTTCCTCAGAAACATCTCTCTGAAGCCAACACTTCATCTCTATTATGGATTTTTCTCAAGGACATCCAGATGATTGCTGCATTATCTAGAGAGGAAAACCCAACCTCATAGCCAGGCATCCAGTCTGCTACAATGTGTGGTTTTGCATGCTATGAAGTTATGAAATCACTGTGTATAGCCCAAGTAGCACTGTTGTGACAGTGACACCTTCCCCCAATTTCTTTACACATTAGATTTCTTGTAGTCTTTCAAATTCTAGATTGGTTTGAATTCCACTTATAAGAATCCTTCCTTTGTTTCCAAGCCCAATTCATAGTTCATGCAAAGTATTTCTTTTACATCTTACAACTTTTTATCCATACATTATCATTTATTTGATATATATCTAGTTCTTTCATTAGGATATATATGCCTACATAGATATATACATATATACATATATATCCCTTAAAATTATGCACTGTTCATTGTTAATTTTTAGTATCATTTTAATTGTCATAACCTGTATGAGCTTTATACATTCCTCCATATACCAAATATAATAAGAAATGGTGATTTAATTGAACTGACACAGAGAAGTTAAATGATTCAACTAAAATGACCATCACATGAGTGTCTGGTCATTCTTACAAGCAGAGATAACAACCAAGAAAGACTGCTAGATGATAATTTTGTAAACTGCCTTCTCCCTGACCAAATCAGTATTTGATTTTTTTTTTACCTTAAGTAGGACATGATTTCCATTTTTCCAAAGATGCAAACTTGGTCATAGTTCGTAAGGAAATGATAAGGTATCATGAGATCAAAGGAATCTTACAAAATACCCTTCAAGAGAGTTAAGTATAAAAGAATGAGAATCATACAAATTAGGTTCTCCTTGAAATGTACCAGACTTAAAAACAAAGAGAAAGCATGTTTAAGATTATTGGAGTCTACAACTTTGAGGAAAAGTTTCTGTAAAACAAAACTACTAAACTTTAATAACAGGGTAAAATTGAAATACAAAGGAAAACTGCAAAAATTTTACTTTGTACCAGCTGTTTCCAAATGTGAGTCACTTCCTAAATGACAGAAGGACCAAGGGCAGACTCACTGGTCTCAGGTATATGTTCTCATTTTACCATAATATTTTAAAATCAAACCTTTATTTAATGATACAATATGAGAAGAATACTTATATATAATAGCTCAGCTGGCCTGAGGAAGACCTGTGCTTCCCCAGAGGTAGTTCTAGATCTGAGGGATTTGCTGACCTCATTCAGCTATGCTCTTTTCTCTTCCTATGTACCCTTGCCTACCTGGAAACTTCATTTAGTCCCATAGATTATTAATGAAGAATGAGTGGGTCTCCCTATCTGCCATAAAATTCTTATCATATATTTGGAAATGAAAATAATATTTTTCCTCCTTTATAAATTTTGTTGTAACCAAAACAAGCATACTAAATTGCCATGATTGACTGGCCTGATGGGACACAGCCACATTAAGTATTGAATGTTACCCTGAACATACATATGAAGATAAGAAAATTCCAAATAGCTAAGCAAAAATCTAGGTCCACAAGGTGTAGAGGTAGGATTTAAATCTGTATCTAATTCTAATTTGTCTTATCCTGTGTTATGTTGTTTCATCCCTGTGATTTATTAGGGAAGCAATAACAGCAGAACTGTGCATTACTCTGTGATGAAGCCAAGCTTGAGCTGTTTGGCGATGCATGAGCATCTCACTCCATCAGTTGCTGTCATTCTTCCACAGCAAGAAACCTAGAAGTATCCAGGGATGTCTTTTTGCTCTCCATCACCAAGATTCAAGAGGGCTAGATGTGCACAGAACACATTTTGTTTTCAGTCTCCACTTTTATCTGATGCTAGTATTTTGAGTTGGTGATATATTGATCATTTAAAATATCAAAATAAGGAATCATAATGAATCAGACACACCATACAATAAAATGTCTCACTGTCATTCTTTTTCTGTATTTCCAATCCCTTCAATGTCAGTTCAAGTTTTATCATCTAAACATTTAGAAATCATCAAGTGTAGCAGGACACAAACATCCCATTTATTTGACAGTTTTTGTACTTTGATACCCCCACAATAATTTCAAGTCTTAGGGCATTTTTAAATGTTTTGACAATTTTATAGTATTCCATTATTTTTATTACTCTTTATTTAATCAAATGTTTGTACTTGGGCTAGGAGAAAACACAGAACAAAGAACTAATATGTGCTCCTTTATTTTCTGTCCCATTTGAAGTCAGGGACCAGGTGCCAGGTGACTAGATCTGCCCAATAATCTGAGGTTAGGAAGAGATGCATGCCATTCCCAGTCAGAGACGTGGATTGCTTGGTTCTCTCCCTCTATTCCATGAGAAAGGGCTAAATGTTCCTGAGGCTGCAACTACAGCATAAGTACCTGTCTTGGTCTGCATAAGGGGCACATTTGAAGTAAAACTCTGCCACCCTACAATAGGCCCATATTATTTTAATAGGCCTTATGATTTGGGACTTATTGTCACACCAAATAGTATTATAAATTTCAAGTCAGAGGATTCCTTAATTCTCTGTATATTGTGGAAACTTCAAATGTGCATGCATTTTTTTAAAAAAAGCAATTATCTTAGATTCCTAAAAAGAGTATCAAGCCCCAAAAATGTTTAACATTCTCAGTCTGGCCTACATTTTTATGTTATTAACAAGAATAATTATCAAAGAGATTGCGAAGATTGGGGGGCTGCTCTAGGAAGCTCAGGATCCCTTTGTGTGCATTCTTCTCCCCTTTTCAACAAGCCCAGCCTGCAGGTCCAACTGTACGACACACACACACACACACACACACACACACACACACACACACACACACACACACAACTGAATGGAGCTTGCTGCTGTTTCCCACTATGTTAACACACATGGCATTTTAGAAGGCAGGACCATCCTTGCAGCTAATTCTCCCATCTACTTGATGGCATATATTACACCCATCACTTTATTGATTCCATCTTCTCAATTACTCAACAAAAACTTTGAAAGTAACCTATTATCCTGCCCCAACCTTTTACTTCTCTCAAATAAACCTCTCTTTGTCCATTTCTTCCACTGAAACCCTTGTCAGTCCTGCTGCTACAACACATCCCAGACAGGTCCTTCAGCACTGTGCTCGTCAACCCATCCATATCCTGGTGTCTCTCCTGGACAGTCTCCACAACCTCCTTGTCGCTATCCCTTCTTCTGTTCATGACACCATGAAGATTTATTGGGGAAAAAGCAGAATGAATGATCTTTAACAAAGGTAAATCACAACCTCTTGGGCTCTTATCACATTTAAGAAAAGAAATATTTTAAGTTCAGTTACCAACATTTTCTTGAGTGTCTCACTGGTATCACCTGCTGGAAAATGCTTCCTAGGGACATTTGCATAACTGAGCACAACTTAAGACTGAAGTATCTGCACAATGATCTGGGAGAAGCCTTCTCTGATCTCATGGCCAAGAACATTCTGTCTTTCAGCCATTCTCAATCGTTTGACATTTGTCTTATTTTATATGTAGAAGATGTGCTTGCTCCAAAGCACGTTTGGATGCCTCAGTCTCAGAATAACATTAACTTTCACACATGATTGTCCTATACATGCGTGTGCAAGATAAAGTTAAAGTTATAAATGGGATTAGCACCAAAAATAATAAAAGTGTTTAGTGATAAATGGTATACTAAACTGCTCTCTCAAGCGCGCGAACACACACACACACACACACACACACACACACACCCCACTTTCACCATTTCATGAATGAAAACATTTATGACTCTCTTTGAAATATCCAAATGTCATCGTTCCCACTCATTCATTTTTGGACGTTATTAAGTAAATGGCAGGTTAGTTGAATAGAAACACTGTCATCTTGTGACAGTTGATTTAATACCACAGCAATCAGTAAGGGACCGAGTCAGGTAGCATATATGGAGTAAATATGGCACATAATTGGACAATTCCTATTTCTGGCTGGACAGGGCATGATGACATGTGTTTACATAATGCTACTCAGAGTTATACACGATTAAAAACTTAGAAAGTGTTCATTCGAACGTTGAACATTGTTGCATGGAAATCAGGAGCATGGTCTCACAACCATTACCCTATTATAAAGTGTGAGTGTGGTGTTGAAGAAATCTCTTTTATTCCAATAGCCTTAATTTTTTTTTTTTTTGCACTCTTAGAAATGGAGGTTTTTGTTTTTGTTTTTGTTTTAATTGCTTTTGGTCCACACAAGGTATTTCACATTATCTGGCAGCGTAGAGGCCCCTGTGGGTCAGGTGCAGCATTTTTGGAGGTGGGCCCAGCACAGCTAATCAGCCCTGTGCAGGAGGAGGTGAGAGGTGGAAACCTCGAGGAATGGAGAGGGCAGCAGGTGC